>APFE030517272.1:35019-94006 GCA_000404065.3 Pinus taeda | reverse complement strand
GATCAATTTTTATGGTATAAAGGGCTTTGTTCTTGTAAACAACTTGTTACGTGGTCAATTTTCACGGAGGAAATGATAGCACATTATGAGGATACAAAGAGCAACACCTTCCTTAGAGCAACACCACAACAATTGGAAAGAGTAAAAGGGCTTTGTGACATACTAGAAAGTAAAATTATGGCAACAATGAATTCTACCCCTCACAGCTATGAAGATGGAAGTGTTGTTTCTCCTAGCCTTCCACAACCTACAAGGTTACACCACAACAATTGGAAGAAAAAAGAGAAAAAGGGCTTTGTTACAATTGTGATAGCAAATGCACTAAAGGTCATAAGTGTGTTGAGAAGAAATTATTTTACATAGAGTATAGATTATGAAGACGACGAAGAAAAGGATCAAGAAACATCAAAAGAAGAGGATATACGCCAGGACGCCACCCCAGAGAAAGAAAAAATGAATCAGACCATATATTGTAAAGCATTGGCAAGAATTACCACTCCTCAAACTCTCAAGATAGAAGGAAATATCAAGAAGAAAAACGTGCAAGAAGTGAAATATCACATCAAGAAAGAAAAAATGAATCCAACCATATCTTGTAATTCATTGGTCGAAATTACCACTCCTCAAACTATCAAGAGAGAAGGACATATCAAGAAGAAAAATGTTCAAGAAGTGAAAGATCACATCAAGCATCAAGAAATGAATCCGACCATATCTTGTAAAGGATTGGAAGAAATTACCACTCCACAAACTCTAGAGATAGAAGGACATATCAAGAAGAAAAAGGTTCAAGCAGTGAAAGATCACATCAAGCATCAACAACAAGTTCTCCAACTTTTAAAGGATAAATCCACTTCGGTGCAAAATCAAACGAAACAATAGGTAGATCAACATCATAGTGAAAAATGTTTTGATGTAGGTGATTGGCTATTTTTACTACTACATCTCAAGCAAGCTATTTATGAGAAGGAAATGTTGGCAATAATACATGCACTTAAAAAAAGGCGACCTTACCGAATGGGAAGACTCTTCAAGGATGAGGATGTGGAAGCATTGTTTTGTGCTATTTATATTATCCAACCAAATTGGATAAACGAAGCAAGGGATGAATGGAAGAAGGATGAAGAAGTATGGCCACTTATTCAAAAGTTGCAAAAGACCCTAATTCAAACAATATTGCCAGAAATTGAAGAGGAAGGAAAAATCAAATTGGAACCTGGAGGAGTCACAGAAACAAGAACTCGACAACTACGAAATCGATCAATTTCAGAGTATCTCACCAAGTGGAAGAACTTACCCGCTGAAGATTCCACATGGGAGGACAATAATTTTATACAGAAGCATCAAGAACTACTCAAGCGTTGAGGACAACACTTTTTGAACGAGAGGGGCATGTTAGGCCCCTATACTACTAGTGTAACCCCTTATTGTTATTAGTACAACCCACTTATTATATTGATGTACCCATGTAGTGCCCATATTGTTACTATTGTGCCCCATAGTAGCCCACTATTGTTATTATTGTGCCCTTACATTATTATTGTTATGTAGGCTCTGGTTATGTTATGACCCCTTAGACTCCTATATATAGAGAGGATGTCTTTTCATTTGAATCATCCAAGAATTGTTCATTTACGTAATGTAAAGGAGGTTTCCCCCTCGAAGAGGCCGAATTATAAGGCGTTGATCTATCTTTTCTATCTTTTCTTGAGTTGGTTTCATAACATGTATCCTATACATAGGGAGTACGATAGTGCACAATGTGTCCATCTGTAGTGTTATGTTCCCTATCCTCTTTTCCCAACTCATCAGTCAAATGAGAGGTAATTCCCATCGGTCTCAGGCTATGTGGGCAGGATGTATGTTGGGGTGTCCACAAGAGAAGGTGAACCATTCATCCTCTACATATATCATAAGCTCTAGGGGATGGTGAGCCACTTACCCTATGCTCTCTTATATCACCATGGGTTATCACAAGGGAAGTTGAACCACTCACCCTATACATAGCATACCTATATGGGAAGGTGAACCACTCACCCTATGGTCGTACATAGTTCCAAGAAGTACCCCAAGCACCTAAAAGCTCCAATACCTTAGTATTCAACTCAAGCGGGACCCTCATGGGAGGGTTCTTCCATGACTTCAAGTCTCTCTCGTAAGGTTAAGAATATTACCTTCCATAAGGGCTTCACAAGAATGTCATCAATATGCTCATCTATCCTAAAGTGTTGGAATCTTATTGCTCCTCATTGTACCATATCCTAGATAAAGTGGTACCTGATGTCAATATTCTTAGAGGAGTCGTGGAAAACAAGATTATCTGAAAGGAAAATATCACTCTCATTGTTGTAATATATCATTGTGGTATCCAACATGTGCTCAAATAGCTCACTAAAGAGCTTCCTCAACTGGACAGCTTGAAAATAAGCCATACTAGCAGCAATATATTAAGCCTTAGTGGTTGTTAAAGAAACCAATTTCTACTTCTTTCTCATCCTTGAAATTGAATCAAACCCCAATGAGAAGTAGCATCTTGACATTCTCTTTCTATCTAACAAATTACTAGCCCTGTTAGCATTAGAATATCCATGTCGAATTAAATTCCTAGCAGTGTATCTCAACCCATAGTTGATTGTGTAATGAAGATATCTCAAGAGAATATTAGCAACAATCCAATGTCTGTGATGAGGCTCAACCATAAATTACTCAAAAAATGAAGCATATGTCCAGACGAGGGTTTACCATGAAAATTAGGACCCCCACAAGTTATCTGTACTTGGAAGGGTTTTCTAATTTGGGCCCAACATCACTTCCACATAGCTTCTTGAAGTTGAGTTCCATTGGAGTAGACACGAAATTTCAATCCACCATTCCACATCTCTCTAGTAGCTTCACAATGTATTTTCCTTGAGAAAGGAAATTTTTACCTAGCTTCTTCTAGACGTCTAGTTCTAGGAAGTAATGCATCATTCCTAGGTTCTTCATCTTGGACTCAAAATTAAACTCCATCTTGCATTGATAAATGGGAGGGTCTGCACCTATTAGAAAGAGATCATCAACATAAAGGAGAAAAGTAAGAGGCATGTCCTTTTTAGCCTTGAAGTATAGGTTAGGATCAACATAGCTCCTCATAAATCCCAACTTCACAAGATAACTATCCATCCTCTCTTACCAAGACCTAGGGGCTTGCTTCAACCCATAGAGAGCTTTCTTCAACCTGCATACATGTGTCCTTTGATTTTGTACTTCAAAACCCTAAGGTTGTTCCAAGTAAACGTCCTCCTTAAGGGAGCCATCAAAGAAAGTAGTCTTGACATCCATTTGATGTAGGCTCAATCCTTGATTTGCAATGAGAGAAATTATAGATTGGATAGTGGTGTATCGAGCAACCGGTGAAAATATTTCATCATACTCCACTACTTCCTTTTCAGAAAAGCTAGGAGAAATGAACCCGGCCTTGTACTTTTAATAAATTCCATCAAATCCATGTTTAATTTTGTAAAGCCATTTGGAGGTGACTATAGACTTTTCATTAGGTCAAGGAACCACATCTGAGACATCATTCTTCATGATTGATTCATATTCTTCATTCATCGCATCTTTCCATGGTTCTCTACAAATTCTTCGAATGTGCAAGGTTCAAGTTGAAAAATAATACACATGGGAGGCAAGTACCATGGATACTTGTTTGACTTCTTAATTTCATGAAATGTCCCTCTTGGAGAATAATGTCTCTCTACATCTTCAAGAGTAAATTTAAGCCATAGTGGTCTTTTCAATGAGGTAGAGGAATCACCGGGACATCCACTATAAAATCCACCAGTACATCAACATTGGGGATAGGCTCATGCATCAGAGGTTCATCTTGTTTTTTGGTAATGTCATCATCGTCCTTCCGTGAGATGGGGAGATCTATGGCCTTCCTGAGGATCGTGTTTGTATCAAAGGTAAGATCATGAATTACCTCCACATCTCTTTGACCAGGTACATAGATTCTATATGCCTTTGAATTTTCACTGTAACCGAAGAATATACCTTTCTTCCTAGAAACACCCAACTTATTCCTTTTCTCTTTGGGCACTTGAAAGTATACAGGACAACCAAAGATTTGAAAATGAGAAACATTAGGTTTCTTACCAGTGAAAAATTCCTCGAGTGTCCTGAAATCTAATTCTTGATGAAGGCTCCTATTTTTAACATATATAACAATGTTAACAGCTTCTCCCCACAAGAATTTTGTTAGACCTTGATCATGGAGCATGGAATGGGTGACTTCCATGATTGTTGGATTCTTCCTTTCAGTAACTCCATTTTTCTCAGGAGTGTATGGAACAGTTAACTCCCTATTAATGCCAATCTCTATGCAAAATTCATTGAATTCATTTGATTCATATTGGGTTTCATTGTCGATCCTCAATATCTTGATCTTATTCCTTGTTCAATTCTCCACTAATGCTTTGAAAGAAAATAATCATCTTAACACTTCATTCTCCTTCTTCAAGAAATCGATCCATGTTTTGCATGATAAGTCATCCACAAATATTTCATAATATGTATATCTTCCCAATGAGGTTACGATCAGGGAACCAAATAGGTCATAATGGACCAATTGGAGAATTTCAATTGTCTGGCTTTCACTAGAAGGTAATGGTACCTTTGTATGTTTCGTAACTTCTCATCCCTAACAAAATCCTTCATCATTCATATTAATTTCGAGCATCCATGTGTCCATCTTCCTTACCCCAAGTAAGGATTTGTAATATAAGTGGGAAAATGTCTGGTGCCATAATTCACATTGAAGAGAAGTATCAATCACTAAATATCCCAAATGCCTTCCTCTAACTTGATGGATACAATCAATCCGAAATCCAATAGTAAATGCATCTTTAGGATTTCTTTGTCAAATATGTACCTTTCCGTCAATGATTGCTACCTTGAAGCCTTTATCTTCCATTTCAGAAATAGACACCAAGTTCATCAGATCAGGCACATACAACACTTCTTGAAGATGTATGATTTGCCTTGATTCAAGTGAAGAGTGATAGTACCTATCCCTTTCACAAGGGACGTGGAATTATCTCCATGTATGATATTTAGATTAGTCTTCTCTTCAGCAAAATTTGAGAGGGCCTCCTTATATCCAGCGAATTGCCTTGAGGGTCCACTATTAATCAATTGATGATCAAAAGTATCTGGAGGAGGGGCAGTAGAAATAGAAAAAATAAGATAGAACTCATCTTGTTTTTCTACAAAATTACTTTCATCATACCTATAATTTCTTGTCCCTTTGGGAGGTCAACCATTTCCATTTCGAGCAGCTGGACCATTCCTCTTTCTTTTGTTGTTGAACTTGTTGTTCCTTTGATTTCAATTTTCTTTGAAATTGTTGTTGTTCTTATCATCATTCCTTAGATGATTTTACTTGTGAGGACACTCTATACCATAGTGGATGAGCTAGTTGCAATTGTATCACCTACCATTTCCTCCTCCTTTGAATCACTTCTTAGATCCTTGACCCTGTCTCATTAGACCAACATCCTTCTTTGTTTTCGCATGAGAGGAGAAATCAGGAGGTTCATTTCCATTGGAGGACTTATCTCTCTTCATCATCCTTGTGTCCTCTTAAGTTCATCTAGCCAATAACTCATCAAAACTAGGTATCCTACCATTGTTGAGAATGGTGGTTACAAATACATCCCACGGAGCACTGTTTCTAGAGAATCTTTGGCACAAACAACTCAATTATTCATGCCTAAGTTGACTTCTAATGTTAACTAGAACATAAGTATTTCTTCACTCACTACTCATTGGAAAAACATTTGTATTTTCATGAGGATGTATTTCTAGAACAATTCCATAGTTCATCCCCCAAACATATACAAGAGATGAAACCATTATTAATCAATTTTGATAAGTAATAGTGCACATTTTTCTTGGTATGTTGATTACACCACCCACACTAGGCCTAGAGTGAACATTATTGGGAGCAAGAGATTTGAAATACCATAGCTTTAGCATGGTGCCATGGTTTTATTGGAGGTTGCATTTCACTTCCACTCTTAAACAACATCAATTTTGTTCTCTTGGGAAGCTGGTGGAATGTTTTTTTTACATAGAAACATGCATACTGATGCTTGGTCTCTAGGACCACATGTCCTTGCTCAAAGGCTTAATTAGTGCATGATGTTGCAAAATACTCAACTTAGACAAGAATCACAAGGCAATTCCTCAACCCACAATCTTTCCATCCCTCACATGTGGACTAGAAACATTTAGCCCTTGACATGTCGAGGGTCAATTTTTGTAGGTGTAGTTGTGGATAAAACCAGAATACATCCTAAGGAATGGTCGAGCAATAATATGAAATTCGTTTTTTCTGAATGAGAACTCTATCACCTCTCAAAGATTATAACAACAGGATATTGGTCACATTCTTATTTCTCCTAAACAAAAGCTTGAATTCTAGATCATTGATTTTGGGTTGTAATGCATTGCTACAAAGAAAGTTAAGTTCCCTTTTGCACTATTCATTTTCTTTGGGAAATTCTTATTGCGCAAACTTAACTATGGTTAGTGCCAGTGTTGTCATGGAAGTAGGAACACAAGGTGATGTTGATATTACAGTGGTAAATTTATAGTCTCCATTTCCATT
The DNA here is from genome assembly GCA_000404065.3 of Pinus taeda. Classification (NCBI taxonomy): domain Eukaryota; kingdom Viridiplantae; phylum Streptophyta; class Pinopsida; order Pinales; family Pinaceae; genus Pinus; species Pinus taeda. Next base: position 87,354 of record APFE030517272.1, on the reverse strand, counting down.
ACCATTAGCGGCATGTCTTGAAAAACACTAGGAATACACCACCTTTCATCTTCTAATTTGCAACAGACCAACAATAGTAGTCGTGTAGAAAATTTCATTAGCACTGACATGAAATAGACCAAATGAGATGACGTTTTCCTAGAAATTAATGGTGATGTTAGAGCATCATTTTCTTATGGTAATAATGTATCTAATCCTTCTATTCTCACAAAAAAATAACTTATTGTGGTCTGAAAATTTAAGTGCCACATTCTCTCCTAGTTATAGCACAACCAAATTCTAATTCTATGGGCTCTGTACTTTGTGACAATGCCACTTAGGGTGACATTCAGTTGGGGACCGCACTCTACATTCACTTGCAAACAACATATGGTTGTTCGAGCTCCCATTAGGTATCTTGTTGTAGGTCACTCAACAGCCATGACACCCTTGGTATTCAGTTTCATCCCATTTTCTTGCATAGTGAGGTTTCACGTTTATCTTTCATTGCTTATGATGTGTTGACCATTAACCATTTTTCCATCTCCCATAGTGTGGCTTCGTTGATATGGTTTATCATGGCTATGGTTGTTTAGGCTTAGATGGAAATCTCAGATCTATTTGTGCTTTCAGTGTATGTTTTTACCTGCACACTAGTGTGGTAGTTCATGAGCGATGGAATCCTTCCTGACCAAGCATGTGTTGCTCCCTTGTGAGTGATGGATATTTGATTCTTTGTGACCCTTAATTTTCTTCTCCCTTGTGTGATCTTTGAGTACCTATAAAGGGATGAGTTTCTTTCATGTTTTTACGAGGCTCTTACTACTATTACATGAATGACTGTGATCTTAGAAAGGGTATTTTTTTTCGTTTCTTTCTGTGTGACCCTATCTAGAGCTTCTTAGTGCTTTGCAGGTTCTTGGATCTCTCATTTTCATTAATGGAATTTATGTTTTCTTCCCTTCATCACTTTCTACAGATACAACCTTTCCGTTGTCCACATTTTCCTCTAAAATGATCTACGCACTCTAAGTTTTGTATTAATTCAATTTTTGATGCATATTTCAAATAAAGAATAACTCTAGACTGAGATTACAATTTTTTTTCCAAAAACCACATTCATCTACAACATCATCAGCCAAAATATCACTCAGATAACCAATTAATACTCACACCTCTTCTACAATTACTTGTAGCCACAATTTGTTTCTTTACAACTCACATCCTTTGTATAATTTATCTCATTTTTTAGAGTTAGTTTCTTGTGAAAAGTAAGGAGTAGGTGATGACCTTACATAAAATCTACAAGCAAATACTTTCCCTGTAGTAGTCCATAGGGAATCCTCAACACCATCCACATAAAGGAAAGAATCCCAGAAGCGATAGTAATGAAAAGTAAGAATGCAAGTCATTTCTTGTAATACGAAGCCACTAACAAAAACCCACAAGTTAAGACCAAAAAAATATCTATACTTGCCTCAATTACCTAAACATTGATGAAAAAAATTACATGCTATTTTCCACAGACATAAGATCTCATCTCTCAGCCCAATATGAATTCTTCTCCTTGTCTGTCTGGCTATCAACATGAATAGGTCTCTATGGAGGGAAAACCCTAATAGGATTTGGGCCAAGGAGTACACAAACAAGTGAGGGGCAAGCACCTATGTTTTTCCCTCTTGATCATCCGAACTTATTTTTTGATAACTTCTGCCTTGAAGTATTCAGTACAAAATGTTGCTTTCCCTTATCATAGAAATTTGTAGTTTGCAAAAGTAGAGACTGAAAAATTTCTTATATCTGTGGTTGAAAGTTTGGAACTGGATTGGAAACAAGTAAGGAAGGAGTCTACAATAGACACTTTGAGGGGAAAGCACATTACTCTCGGTAAATCCTATGTATCTTGTGGATATCCATGTAACTATTTTTCAACCTAGACAATATTTGAAGTAGCCCAAGTGAGTCGTACTTGTTGATTATTTTGAACACTCTTTCAGAGTAAAATAATATTTTCTTTAAAAAGCTTCATGATTCAAAAATATTATTTTTTACATAAGGATGGGTAGAGTGTCTACCTAAGACATCATACAGTTCAACCTACTTACATAGTTCAGCTCTAGAACTTTATCTACAATATGAAAAGCTGCAAAAGTATGAATTGAAATGTATTTTATTTAGTTTTTCATGTTTTTTTTTTCTTTGTTATTTTATAATATTTTCCATGTATTTTTTTGAATCAATGAAATTTATTTGTTTTCTATTCTAATTCTTTTATATCCCCTAATTATCAGGATTTGATAATAATCACTTTTCTAGACTTGGGAGGACTAATAAGCCAAGCAAATAAAAGTGTGGTAATGTTCATTCAATGTGACCTGGAGAGTGTCATCGATGATATAAGTTCTACATATCTTGTACTAATATGTTTAGACAGATAGAAACTCAAGAAACTGGATATTAAGAATTAACATTAGAGGCAAAAAGTAATGGGGTTTATGGATGTAAACTATTTGATATTCATGGAAAATTCGTTGAGTGATTAGAAGAAAAATGGAATCCTAATTTTTTAATGGTTGGTATTTATTTCCTTAATTTCAATTAAAACTTCAAATATATTTTCATCATGGATCATACCATGTGAAAAAGGCATTTTACTGCTATCAGAAATTTAGGATGGAATGAGTTTCATTGTATCATCATAACTGCCACCTAAAGACAGATGATACCCTTAGTGGAGGCTAGCAGACTATGATATGATGCACTTGGTGACATATTTTTCCCTTTCAACATATTCTTATACATGTTCTTGCTTAGAGGAGCATCTTCTGATCTATTTCACACTTCACTGGGAAAAATACATATTTGGAGGTGTTTCTCACCGCTTGGTGCCATCTCACATTACATGAGAAATTTTTGCATATCTGGAGGCACGACTCATATTATAGTGATCTTTAAAAATAAATGGGGAGGTTTATAGAGAGCGTAATTCATGAGATGGTGACAAGTGGCATTTAAAACTCTTACTTGAAGGTAAAAAATACATCTTAGGAGGATCAACCATCATCTTGGAATGTTTTTGGAGGAGTGTCACATGTACCAAAGAAGAGGAACACTCTAATACGGGAAGTCTCTAGGGATTTTCAAAGAAAAGAAAGGCACGGCGAAATGCCAACATACCTTATTTGAGAGAATTCCCTAGCTAGAAAGAAAACCCATGGTACCTATGCATTATCTAAAGTACGATTATAGCATAATTCGAGGACAACTCCACCTTTTCTTGAGTTATATTGCTATTTTATTAAGAGTAAGCTTCTAGATGAGAATTCTTGAGGACCATCCAAGTGAGGAAGGTGGCTCACGCTAGCAAGGAAGTATCTAGCACATTCCCCAATCCTAAAGAAGAACCTCTATGAGTGCTCTCCTTCAAGGAGGCTTCAAGACCTTATGTATATTTTAGAATTATGTTTTGGAGGAAAAGGGGAATCAATAACTTTGTAGAGAATTCATGATAATATTTTATTGGAAAGTGGTTGCTAAAATAAGCTACAAAAGGAGGAGCACTTCTCATTCACAAGGCATGGTTGCATGAATGGGATTTTCCCTCCTAGCTTAGTTGTAGATCTCTTCATAGAAATAAGTTAAGGGTCAAGTTCAATGTACAATTTCTACATTTATTCATTCTTTTGCATGTACAACTAGGATTTTCCAAGGATTGTCATTGTATGTTGTTGCTGGAATATTCATTGCAGAAGGGAATTCCAGCTCCAATAAGAGCATGTTAGGACTAATGTAAAAACCTATCCAACTCTTAATGTAACCTGAGATGGTTAAAGAAATGTTTTGTTAAAATTCTCTAGTTATAGTTTTTCATTCAGAGTTTGATGTTGGTTGTAACTAAGCAAGTAGGTTAACTATGGTATGTTTTGGCTTCTTGATCTCATGGTGAAATTAGATTTGAAGATATGATATGTTGTTAGTTGATCATTCAACTTTTGGTGATTTTTCTATTCTTCATGGTTGAACATTATTACTTACTAGATATTTCATGGTTGTGATAGTGAGTTGGTTTTTGGTAGATATTGGATATTATATATATATATATATGTGTGTGTGTGTGTGTGTGTGTGTGTGTGTGTGTGTGTGTGTGTGTTTAAATTTAAGAGAACCCTTTCGAGTTCAATCTCATGCATATTTTTACTTTTTTTTTCACTAGTTTGATTCTACTTTATTGTTGATTGATTTAGGTTTGTTTTTTTTACATGTAGGCTAGTTTACTTAGTTTTTTTAAGGCTCATGTGTTATACATGTAGTGGGTCCAAAAAATTAAGATTTGTAAATTTCCATGGTTAGAATTGTTTCTTTTGTTTGAAATTTTGTTAGGCCCCTATACTACTAGTGTAACCCTTATTGTTATTAGTACAACCCACTTATTATATTGATGTACCCACTTAGTGCCCATATTTCTACTACTGTACCCCATATAAGCCCACTAATGTTACTATTGTGGCTTCATATTATTATTGTTAGGTCGGCTGGGTTATATTGTGACTCCTTAGACCCCTATATATAGAAAGGAGGTTTTGTCATTTGAATGATCCAAGAATTGTTCATTTATGTAATGTAAAGGAGGCTTCCCCCTCGAAAAGGCTGAATTCTAAGGCGTTGATCTATTTTTTCTATCTTTTGTGACGCTGGTTTCAATAACATTTGGTATCAGAGCTTTGGATTCTAGGGTTTCGCTGCTCCAAACAGGTCATCGTGGAATTTTAACTATAACTTTGTTTCTGTGACATTTCAGAAGTCAAAAAAAAATCCCATTTGAAAAAACTTGACGCTGAACGTTGGGTCCGAATTTCAGAGCTTTTCGCTTCATAGTTTCGAAGATATGATCTGAGGAAGTTGGCCTTGTTGCAGACTCCTGAATTACACTCAAAACAGGTGACCTAGGGAAAATCGTCATAACTTTCTTTCTGAGCATCGGATTGAAAATTCGTAAGAAGGTACATAAAGAGGACGGACTGTAGTTTTCATTTATATATTTTTCAGAGTCAAAGGTTGAAACAGTGACACGTGGCACGTAATACAAGTTCGCTCTACTGAACTAGTCTATAATTAGGTCACCGTGGGAGATTTGGCATAACTCTTCATTGGAGAATCCAATTGGGGTCAGACTGGTGGCATTGGAAAGAGGACACAGAGGAATACTAGCGTTCATAGTTTCAGAGCTTAAAGATTTGAAAGTACACAGTTACAGGCATTTCAAGAGTGAGCTCCTAAAATCAAGAAAAAGCAAGATGAGGAAGTTTGATGGCAAGGATCCGGTAAATTGGATACGTCAGATGGAGCAATATTTTGATCTACATGGTGTACAAATGTTACAAAAGGTATGTATTGCATCTTCATGTTTAGAACCAGATCAATTTTTATGGTATAAAGGGCTTTGTGCTCGTAAAAAACTTGTTACGTGGTCAGTTTTCACAGAGGAAATGATAGCACATTATGAGGATACAAAGAGCAACACCTTCTTTAGAGCAACACCACAACAATTGGAAAGAGTAAAAGGGCTTTGTGACATACTAGAAAGTAAAATTATGGCAAAAATGAATTCTACCCCTCACAGCTATGAAGATGGAAGTGTTGTTTCTCCTAGCCTTCCACAACCTATAAGGGTTACACCACAACAATTGGAAGAAAAAAGAGAAAAGGGGCTTTGTTACAATTGTGATAGGAAATGCACTAAAGGTCATAAGTGTGTTGAGAAGAAATTATTTTACATAGAGTATGAAGAGGAGGAAGAAAAGGATCAAGAAACATCAAAAGAAGAGGATATACACCAGGATCCAACCCCAAAGATAGAAGAAATGAATCATACTATATCTTGTAAAGCATTGGCAGGAATTACCACTCCTCAAACTATCAAGATAGAAGGACATATCAAGAAGAAAAAGGTGCAAGAAGTCAAAGATCACATCAATAAAGAAGAAATGAATCCAACCATATCTTGTAATTCGTTGTTCGAAATTACCACTCCTCAAACTATCAAGATAGAAGGACATATCAAGAAGAAAAATGTTCAAGAAGTGAAAGATCAAATCGAGCATCAAGAAATGAATCCGACCATATCTTGTAAAGGATTGGAAGAAATTACCACTCAAACTCTAGAGATAGAAGGACATATCAAGAAGAAAAAGGTTCAAGCAGTGAAAGATCACATGAGCATCAACAACAAGTTCTCCAACTTTTAAAGGATAACGCCACTTCGGTGCAAAATCAAACAAAACAACAGTAGATCAACATCATAGTGAAAAATGTTTTGATGTAGGTGATTGGGTATTTTTACTGCTACATCTCAAGCAAGCTATTTATGAGAAGGAAATGTTGGCAATACTACATGCACTTAAAAAATGGCGACCTTACCGAATGGGAAGACTCTTCAAGGATGAGGATGTGGAAGCATTGTTTTGTGCTATTTCTATTATCCAACCAGATTGGATAAACGAAGCAAGGGATGAATGGAAGAAGGACAAAGAAGTATGGCCACTTATTCAAAAGTTGCAAAAGATACCAATTCAAACAATATTGCCAGAAATTGAAGAGGAAAGAAAAATCATATTGGAACCTGGAGCAGTCACAGAAACAAGAACCTGACAGCTATGAAATCGATCAATTTCAAAGTATCTCGTCAAGTGGAAGAACTTACCCGCTGAAGATTCCACATGGGAGGACAAGAATTTTATACAGAAGCATCAAGAACTACTCAAGCGTCGAGGACAGTGCTTTTGGAAGGAGAGGGGCATGTTAGGCCCCTATACTACTAGTGTAACCCCTTATTGTTATTAGTACAACCCACTTATTATATTGATGTACCCGCGTAGTGCCCATATTGTTACTATTGTGCCCCATAGAAGCCCACTATTGTTATTATTGTGCCCTTACATTATTATTGTTATGTCGGCTCTGATTATGTTATTACCCTTTAGTCTCCTATATACAGAAAGGAGGTCTTTCCATTTGTCATATCCAAGAATTGTTCATTTATGTAATGTAAAGGAGGTTGCCCCCTCGAAGAGGCTGAATTCTAAGGCGTTGATCTATCTTTTCTATCTTTCCTTGAGCTGGTTTCATAACAGGCACTGTCTGTTCATTTTCCCTTTCGGGCTCTCTGTCTTTCAGCCTTTGTTCGCTCAAATCCCCTCTCTGAGCATTAGAAATCATTGCTAAATTACCTCAGGGATAGTGGCCACCTATGCTATAACGAAACGAAACCATCGACGGTTGAAATCCTTAGAAATAGTGATTTTTTGTTAACAGAGAGAAATGCTACAAAAGCGTGGAAAATCCTCTAAACACTATTCATCGAATTTGAAATATTATGAATACTCTTTATAACTCCTATCGGGTCCACTTTTGTAGTGATATCACATATCCACCGTTGATTTGGGAGATCCAGATCCAACAGCTTTGGTCTATTTCGAGTGTCCCTTCCATATAGAGGTTAACCACCCGATGAGGGTGGTTTTCTCTTTCCTTGGCTTAGACACATGGCAGCCAATGTATGGGCTTGGGCAGAGCCCGACCCAAACCACTTACCACTTTGTTCCTCCCAAAATCCCACTTGTTTCATGGATTTCCTTTGCATTTGGAAAATACGTTAAAACATTGTAAATAACACAAAAATGGCTTGATGTAGACTTGAAACAATATATATTTCCATTCTCAAACACTCTTAGGTCCAATTTTCATTGCATCGACGCTATCATTTGCTTTTCATTTATTAAACAAAATATGAAAAAATACATAGAAAATGGTCGTTGATGGAAATCGAAATATTTTAAATTTGGTTCATATTGCTGTCAGGTCCAGCCATCGCATCGTGTATATACATATATGTAGCCCGCTCCTTGTAATATGCCAATGCGATATTGCGATGCGACTTATCAAAATCACATATCGCATAAGCCCGAGGTTCTTCCATATGGTATAGTCAATGTTAACGCCTACTGTGATTCGTCGATTGGATCTAGACTGTTGATCGACTAGATTCGACGGCTCCTGTTCATTGTTAATTTGACCTCCAATAGGATCGATTTTTGCTGTTTCTTCATGCTTTTGCCTTCCGATAGTGGTATCTGCCATTTTTTTAAAGGTTCTCCCTTATGCAATAGTTTTGATTTTTTCTTCAAGATTTTGAAGACTTAGAGGGTTTTTAGGATCCCTTTTTACAAAGGAGAGAGGCAGTGTCATTTTATGATAACTTCTGCATCCTAAGTCAGTTTTTTCCTATTCAAGTTGTAGTAGGTTCAGAGTGAGACAATCTCTGGAATGGGGCTAGTTCCAGGAACTTCCTTGGACTTTCATTTTTCCTTAATGAGGAACACTTAGACTTAGGAGTCTATCCAAAATCCATTTTGGATCACGCCTTCCCACTAAAGAACTTTTGGTCTCCAAAATACTGATATACTGATATGAACAGTACCTGAGAGTAACAAAAACCTCTTCTTTCAGCCTCCACACACTTTCCTTGCATAGTGCCTCTGAGCCCATGTATTTGACTACTTCCCTTCTTGGATGGGCTGGTCGTCCTAGGAAGCACTGTTTTCCTCCTTGTCTTCTTGCAGAACTTCTACTAAAATGGTCATAGAAGGTGGTTTGAACTTCTTTGCCTTGATCATTGATCCAAGGTGGCCCAAACAAATGTGAAGTTCATCTACTCCACAAAACTCTCATTTGTACCTATTTGAAAATCTGTCAACAACAACAAAAATGCAGACAAAAACTGGATGGCCTAAACTCCTGATTCAACAAAAGAAACAAATTTCACAGCTTGTGAACACCTCCATGTCTTATATCTGCATACAAATGATGGACTAGACAAAAATCCCACAAAACATGCCTTTAAAACAAATGACCCTTCAAGTCAAGCATGTAGAAAAAGACCATTATGACTCTTTTTCAAAAGATGAAACACTTCATCACTATCTCCATCTTGGAGACCAATTTAACCTTTTTTTCAAGTCAATATGGCATCACATGCATGTTTACAACAAAGCAATCAACCCTTCAAGTTAATTAGACATACATGCTCAAACACAAGGAAAACATCAACATCCCTGTGTTCATGCACATCATGCTTATGCATGCATTTAATCCTTCAACTTTCACTTCAGCACACTATACTTTTGAAGCTGAAATGAAATATAATGTTGCAGCAATAAAGTGAGTCTCCTACTCAACCTTTTCCATTCACCATCTTGGTAGAAACCTGCAACTTGCATCTGATCAACAAGAAGTGCAAATAGATGCATCAATAGAGATGCAACCTTAATTGGAAAAGAACTCTAACCATTTATTACCAATCCATTTCAAAGGTCTTTCTTTTGTCTGCACATCAACATCAACATGTGAATCATTCTCAGACACTTCAGTCACAGAATCTTCCTTTCCATTTCTACCATCTTCTCTTTCCACTTTCTTCAGCTTTTTTGGAAGCATTGCTTGATTCAAAGTCCAAAATTTTGCAACAAGATGTCCTTGCTTATGGCAGTAAGTGCAACACATGTGAATCCTCTTGACAGCATGCTTTGCCTTGTCCAATGGACCTTTGGCTTTCTGCTTTTTTTCCTTCAAAATTTTCTAGTATGTGGCCATTCTCTTCCAACATCTAGAAACATGATGGTTATCCAAACCACAAAAGGAACATGAAATTCTTTTCCCATGCTTATGTGGAAATTTATCAAGCTTTGCACAATCAAAAGGAAGATGTTTAGAACCAGATTTATACCTTTCTCTTTCACCTTTATTGCCTTCATGAGGAGGTGAAAGAAATGAAGAGGTGGCTCCCTTTGGAACACCATCAATCTCTTCAAGGCTGTTAGAGTCTCCCCAACTCTCTGGTTCAAGTGTGTGCTTCTGAACACCTATAATGCAACTCCCTCTTGGAGCTATTTCAATGGCCTTCATGGTAGCTTCGGAGCTGTCTCCATAAGACTCTCCATTGCCAAGACCCAAATACTTAGGCCTTTCCTCAATCATTATTGGCTGAACAATACCTTTTGCATGTCTACCCAAGCCTTTTCCTTCATAGCCCATCTTGGACATTAACTTGGAACCTATGCCTCTAGTATGTTTTTCAAAAGAACCAATATAAGCATCCTTAGAGGAATTTGAAGACAAACTGGAATAGCTTACCTCTTCTTCAAGCTGATACTTGACTAAGGCTTCTTGGGCAACAAAGAGTTCTCACTCCAACTCATGCATCCTCTTGAGGTTCATATTTGCAATATGAAGTTGCCTCTCCAATTTGTCAGAAAGAAAATGCTTCTCCTCCTTCATGGAATTCAATTGCTCTCTAAGTCTGCTACTCTTTCTTGCATCCTCATACATTTCTCTCACCATATCCATCATAGTGGACAAGCCTTGCCTCATGTATTCATCAAAGAATCTTGTGAAGAAAGTAGAATTTGAGGATTCACTTGTAGAAGTTGTCATTACACCAATGAACAAAAGAACTTCAAACAAGATTAATAAAAGGGTTTATTAAGCAACCTTTTGCAACAAACCTCTTGTGCTTCAAGGATTTCTTTGAGTTCCTTTGGAATAGAAGAATGCCTTCAGCCCTTATTCCTTCTTTTCCCTCCTGGACTGAGCTATCAATAGCTTTCCCTTTACCTCTGCAAACTTAGAAAATAGTCAGTTTGCAACAAGCATACAATCAATCAGATAAACAATCCTTGATTGCCCAACACCTTCCAGACAAGAAATATTTGCTCTATCAATCAAGCATTCTGATATAACCTTCTTTGAAGGTGGGGTTAACCAAACTTAAGCTCTAAAACCACCTAATCTAAAAGTGGGGCTCTTAGGCTTCTTGTCTAACTTACAAGAACCTCTCCCACTTCCAAAGCTTTAAATTTTCCGAAGTCTTAATGATTAACCAATGCGGAATTAAAAATGTGCTAGAAAATATGGGTGTATGCTTATGTTGGTTTTTAACTGATTATATACTTTAAAATCTATTTTCTGTACTGTAGGTTGATGTGCCTAAACTAATATATAAATGCATATAACAATAAACAATGCAGCAATAAACAATCACACGGAAACAACAATTTAATTAAGAGTTCAACCACAACTCTTGGGCTACATCTCCATGAGCTCTAATCAACTCAACTAGGCCCTCTGGGATTATGGTATATGTCCTTTTTACAAGCTCTTGGCTCAACTCCTGCTATTTTACATAGAAATAGTGGGCTCAGACACCATTTGATCCCTTGGCTCTTGAAGCTCTGGCTCTTGGCTATAGCTCTTGGCTCTGGCTCTTGGCTTTACCTCTTGGCTCTGACTCTAGCTCTTCGACTCTAAATTTGGCTCTTTCTATTCGGCTATAGCTCTTTTCTACTCTCTATCAGTTTACAACCATCTTGACTTTTCCCTTGACTTCCAAGTGACTCCCTCGACTGCTCTTTTTGCTTTTGTGTTGCCTCCTTCGCCTTAGCTTCCTTCTTCAGCTTCACTTTCAGCAACAAAACCCAAAAGCCTTCAACAACTAACAAAAACCCCTCGTTGTTCCTCACATTCATGGCTTTTAAGCTAAATTAGTGCTTCTTGTTCATTTTCCCTGTCAGGCTCTCTGTCTTCTAGCGTTTGTCTACTCAAATACCCTCTCTAAGTGTTAGAAATCATTGCTAAATGCTCTCAAGGATAGTGGCCACCTGTGTTGTAATGAAATTGCAACCATCGACACTTGAAATCCTTAGAAATAGTCATTTTCTGTTAACATAGTGAAAGGCTACAAAAACACGGAAAATCCTCCAAACACTGTTCATCAGATTTGAAATATTACGAATCCGCTTTATAATTCCTATCGGGTCTGCGTTTGTGGCGATATCACATATCTACCATTGGTCTCGGAGATCCATATCCAATGACTGTGGTCTATTTCGGGAGTCCCTTCCATATGGAGGTTAACTACTTGATGAGGGTGGTTTTCTCTTTCCTCGGCCTAGACATGTGGCAGCCAATGTATGGGCTCGGGCGAAGCATGGCCCAAACAACTTACCGCTTTGTTCCTTGCAAAATCTCGCTTGTTTCATGGATTTCCTTTGCAATTGGAAAATACTTTAAAACATTGGAAATAACGCAAAAATGGATTCATGCATACTTGAAACAATATATATTTCCATTCTCAAACCCTCTCGGGTCTGGTTTTCATTGCATCGGTGGTGTCCTTCGGTTTTCATTTATTAAACAAAATATGCAAAAATACATAGAAAATGGTCGTTGATGGAATTGAAATATTTTAAATTTGGTTCATATTGTCATCGAGTCTGGCCATCGCATCGCGTATATATATATATGTAGCCCACTCCTTGTAATATGTCGACGCGATATTGCGATGCAATTTGTCATAATCACATATCACATAAGCCCGAGGTTCTTCCATATGGTATAGTCTATGTCAACACCTATTGCGATTCGTCGATTAGATCTGGACCGTTGATCAACTAAATCCAAAGACTCTTGGTCACTGTTCCTTTGACCTCTGATAGGCTTGATTTTCACTCTTTCTTCATCTTTTTTCCTTCCGATAGTGTTATTGACGTTCTTTTTTTAAAGGTTCTTCCTTATGCGATAGTTTTGATTTATTTTCGAGATTTTGAAGACTTAGAGGGTTTTTAGAATCCCCTTTTACAACGTATAGAGGCAACTTCATTTTATGATAAATTTTGCATCCTAAGTCAGTTTGCCCATTTAAGTTGTAGTAGACTCAGAGTGAGACAATCTCTGCAATGGCACTAGTTCTAGGGACTTCTTGGACTTTCATTTTTCCTCAATGAGGAACACTTAGACTTAGGAGTCTATCCAAAATCCATTTTGGATCACACCTTCCCACTAAAAGAACTTTTGGTCTCCAAAAGACTGATATATTGATCTGAAGAATACCTCAGAGTAACAACACCCTCTTCTTTCAGCCTCCACACACTTTCCTTGGATAGTGCCTTTGAACCCAAGTCTTTGACCACTTCCCTTCTTGGATGGGCTAGTCTTACTGGGAAGAACTATCTTCCTCCTTGCCTTGCTACAAAACTTCTGTTGAAATGGTCATGGAAGGTGGTTTGAACTTCTTTGCCTTGATCATTGATCCAAGGTGGCCCAAACAAATGTGAAGTTCATCTACCCCACAAAACTTTCATTTGTACCTATTTGAAAAGTTTTCAACAAGAATTTTTAACAACAACAAAAATACAGACAACAACTAGATGGCCTAAAATCCTGCTTCAACAAAGGAAACATATTTCACAGCTTGTGAACACCTCCATGTCTTATATCTGCATACAAATGATGGACTAGACAACAAGCCCACAAAACATGCCTTTAAAAAAATGACCCTTCAAGTCAAGCATGTAGAAAAAGACCATTAAGACTCTTTTCAAAAGATGAAACACTTCATCACTATCTCCATCTTGGAAACCAACTTAACTTTTTTTTCAAGTCAATATGGCATCACATGCATGTTTACAACAAAGCAATCAACCCTTCAAGTCAATTACACATACATGTTCAAATACAAGGAAAACATAAACATCGTTGTGTTCATACACATCATGCTTATGCATGCATTTCATCCTTCAACTTTCACTCAAGCACACTATACTTTCGAAGCTGAAATGAAATATAATTTTGCAGCAATAAAGTGAGTCTCCTACTCAACCTTTTTCCATTCACCATCTTGGTAGAAACCTGCAACTTGTATCTCATCAACAATAAGTGCAAATAGATGCATCAATAGAGATGCAACCTTAATTGGAAAAGAACTCTAACTATTTCTTAGCAATCCATTTCAAAGGTCTTTCCTTTGTCTGCACATCAACATCAACATGTGAATCATTATGAGACACTTCAGTCATGGAATCTTCCTTTCCATTTCTGCCATCTTCTCTTTCCACTTTCTTTAGCTTTTGTGGAAGCATTGCTTGATTCAAAGTCCAACATATTGTAGCAAGATGTCCTTGCTTATGGCAGTAAGTGCAACACATGTGCATCTGCTTGACAGCAAGCTTTGCCTTGTCCAATGGACCTTTGGCTTTTTGCTTTCTTCCATTCAAAAGTTTCATATATGTGGCCATTCTTTTCCAACATCTAGAAACATGATGGTTATCCAAACCAGAAAATGAACATGCAATTCTTTTCCCATGCTTATGTGGAAATTTATCATGCTTTGCACAATCAAAAGGAAGGTGTTTAGAACCAGATTTATACCCTTGTCTTTCACCTTAATTTCCTTCATGAGGAGGTGAAACAAATGAAGAGGTGGATCCCTTTGGAACACCATCAATATCTTCAAGGCTATTAGAGTCTCCCCAACTCTCTGGTTCAAGTGTGTGCTTCTGAACACATACAATGAAACTCCCTCATGGAGCTGTTTCAATGGCCTTCATGGTAGATTTGGAACTCTCTCCATAAGACTCTCCATAGCCAAGACCCAAATACTTAGGCTTTTCCTCAATCATTATTTGCTAAACAATACCTTGTGCATGTCTACCCAAGCCTTTTCCTTCATAGCCCATCTTGGACATTAACCTGGAACCTATGCCTCTAGTATGTTTTTCAAAAGAACCAATATAAGCATCCTTAGAGGAATTTGAAGACAAAATGGAATGGTTTACCTCTTCTTTAAGCTGATACTTGACTAAGGCTTATTGGGCAACAAAGAGTTGTGACTTCAACTCATGCATCCTCTTGAGGTTCATGTTTGAAATATGAAGTTGCCTCTCCATTTCCTGTAATTTGTCAGAAAGAAAATGCTTCTCTTCCTTCATGGAATTCAACTACTCTCTATGTTTGCTGCTCTTCCTTCCATCCTCATACATTTCTCACCATATCCATCATGGTGGACAAGTATTGCTTCATGTCTTCATCAAAGAATCTTGTGAAAAAAGCAGAATTTGAGGATTCACTTGTAGAAGTTTTCATTAAACCAATGAACAAAAGAACTTCAAACAAAATTAATAAAAGGCTTTATTAAGCAACCTTTTGCAACAAACCTCTCGTGCTTCAAGGATTTCTTTAAGTTCCTTTGGAATAGAAGAATGCCTTCAGCCCTTCTTCCTTCTTTTCCCTCTTGGACTGAGCTATCAATAGCTTTACCTTTACCTCTGCAAACTTAGAAAATAGTCAGTCTCCAACAAGCATACAATCAATAAGACAATCAATCCTTGACTGCCCAACACCTTCCAGACAAGCAATCTTTGCTCTATCAATCAAGCATTCTGATATAACCTTCTTTGCAGGTGGGGTTAACCAAACTTAAGCTCTGATACCACTTGATCTGGAAATGGGGCTCTTAGGCTTCTTGTCTAACCTACAAGAACCTCTCCTACTTCCAAAGCTTTAAATTTTCCAAAGTCTTAATGATTAACCAATGCAGGATTAAAAATGTGCTAGAAAATATGGGTGTATGCTTGTGTTGGTTTTTAATTGATTATATGCTTTAAAATATATTGTCTGTACTGTAGGTTGATGTGCTTAAACTGATATACAAATGCATATAACAGTAAACAACACAACAATAAACAATCACACAAACAATAATTTAATTAGGATTTCACCCACAACTCTTGGGCTACATCTCTGTGAGCTCTAGCCAACTCAACTAGGCCCTCTGGGATTATGGTAAATGTCTTTTTTACAAGCTCTTGGTTGAACTCCTACTATTTTACATAGAAACAATGGGTTCAGACACCATTTGATCCCCTGGCTCTTGAAGTTTTGTCTCTTGACTCTAGCTCTTGGCTCTGGCTCTTGGCTCTTGGTTCTAGCTCTTGGCTCTAGCTCTGGCTCTTTGACTCTAAATCTGGCTCTTTCTCTTCAGCTCTGGCTCCTTTCTACTCTTTATTAGTTTACAACCCTCTTGGCTTTTCACTTGACTTCCAAGCGACTCCCTCGGCTCCTCTTTTCACTTCTGCGCTACCTCCTTTTCCTTAGCTTCCTTCTCTGGCTTCACTTTCAGCAACAAAACCCAACAACATTCAACAACTAACAATAATCCCTCATTATTCCTAACATTCATGGATTTTAAGCCAAATCAGTGCTGCCTGTTCATTTTCCCTTTCAGTCTCTCTATCTTCTAGCCTCTATCCACTCAAATCCCCTCTCTAAGCATTAGAAATCATTGCTAAATGCCCTCGAGGATAGTGGCCGCCTGTGTTGTAACGGAATGGAACCATCGAAGCTTGAAATCCTTAGAAATAGTCGTTTTCTGTTAACACAGAGAAACGCTGCAAAAACACGGAAAATCCTCCAAACACTATTCATCGGATTTGAAATATTATGAATCCACTTTATAACTCCTATCGAGTCCACCTTTGTAGCGATATCACATATCCACCGTTGATCCGGGAGATCCAGATCCAACGGATGTGGTCTATTTCGGGTGTCCCTTCCGTACGGAGTTTGTTGAGCTCCAAAACTGCCCTTTCCTTAGCGACTTTTCTCATCCATTCTTCTTTGCTTTTCCATGAAAAATGCATCCTTATCATCAATCACCATCATACATTGCCTCAAGGAGAACATTTTAATGATTTACATGCTATACTTTTATGTTTGTTGTTTGACTAAGCTTTTCTCTTTTAGCTATAGAACACAGCCACATTCTGTAGCTAATTGGCTGTTCCGTAGCTACCTCCACGCTTTTGCAAGTTCCAGGTGTCAAGAAGGGAAAATGACTACATGGGCAGCTTGGAAAAAATCAGGGCATGGATCATGTCCTATTCACCTAGCCTAATTCGACAAGGAAGGCTCCAATCAAAGGGAAGTCAAACATAGAAACCTAAGGAAAACATCACTTTGTTTTGTACACATTTCTTAGTGATGGGGTATGAAGCAGTTTCCAGAGGCTACAACCTTCATCAGTCACTTGTGCAAACTGAATCCAATAGCCATTACCTTAGATTTATGTCTCCAGCAACTAAGGAAGAGGATTCCATGAACTTGTCTACCCACATGTTTTGTTGTAGCTTATTTTTATCCTTAAACAGTTGTATGATTTCTCTATAAATACCTGTGTGATGAACACAGAACCAATTTGATTTTGCTCATGTGTTAAGTTTAGATTACCGCTTTATAATTTTGAGAACTCATTCTCTATTTTTAATATGAAGACTATGTGTTTCATGGATACCTGAAAGCGTTTATTGGTGTGTTGATTAAGTTCATTTAACCTCAACAGTTGCAGAGGGCCCCTGTGCTAGATAAGGTTACATTTCATTTTTGTTTTGTCTTTCATAGTGGAACTGTAAATTCATTGTGTTTTTCCATGATGCTTATAACCATTTTCTAACTTTGTTGATAATGCAGCTTTTGCCATCTTCTTACTAATCCAGAGCAATTTTATTTCGATACAGAATAGCCTTTTGGTTTAATTTCTTTTCAGTTCTTCATCAATAGTTTGAAGTTGAGTTTAGTAGTGTAGAGTAATTATTTCATTTGTTGTTCATTAGTCTTTAAGTTCTTAGTTAAAACTGATCAGTGCCATTTTTGTCTTGTTATTTCATTACTAGTTTAGTGACTCATATTGTAAGTGAATATTTTTGAAAAGCCCTTCTGGTTGATGGTTCATCTTAAACCAAGTGGTTGAATATTTCATTTATGTAATGAGCCTTTTTCTACACTTTTGTATTTAGTTTTTCTTAGAACAATGAAGTATGGAGTTCCTCAAAATGTTATCACAAGGAGGTTGTTCTCCCAAAATTGTGTAGCAGAGTGACGAAGCATTTCATTTAGTTTTGATAGTAGATTAGTTGCAAATTCATTTTTAGTCATGCTTTCTTAGAACAATGAAGTATGGAGTTCCTCAAAATGTTATCACAAGGAGGTTGTTCTCCCAAAATTGTGTAGCAGAGTGACGAAGCATTTCATTTAGTTTTGATAGTAGATTAGTTGCAAATTCATTTTTAGTCATGCTTTCTTAGAACAATGAAGTATGGAGTTCCTCAAAATGTTATCACAAGGAGGTTGTTCTCCCAAAATTGTGTAGCAGAGTGACAAAGCATTTCATTTAGTTTCCACAGTAGATTAGTTGCAAATTCTTTTTCAGTCTTAGCATTTCATTTAGCTTTGCTACAATTCCATTTTTAGTTTTTCATTAAGTTTTGATTCTACCATAGACTAATCATCAGTTGTAATCTCACTTTTAGTATTTCATTTCAGTTCCGTTTTCATAATAGATAGTTGAAATTTCACTGTTAAGTCCTTTTAGTTCATGATTTGGAACAATAATAAGAGCAGGAAGAGAAACTCTGTTTTCATTTTCTTGGTTAAAACTTTACTTCCAAATCTGGCTTAAAGCACTTTTAGCTCTAATTTCATTTATTTAGATTCTTAGTAGCAGTAGATTTAAGATTTTTTTCAAGTACATTGCAGAACATTAGGAATTAAAGAATCAAACACCCAAAACAATAGAAAACTCAAAAATAGTGAGGTAAGAAGGGTCATCTAGCACGTATAGTGCATTACACTTCATCAGTTTACGATACCCGGATTGATAATTTACGTAGAGAAATTTAGGACACTAAATTGACTAAACATTTTAGCGCTGTTGCCGGGGAAGTGTAACTATGACATGCATAGAGAAAGAGACTCCAGGGAGCCTTAGGGAGCCTTAGTGAGCAGTTAGACACCCTTAAAATTCAAAACAAGCAGAAAATAGAGGCTGCTTCTTTAGCCATTTTTTGTCCAAAATGCAGAAATAAACATGCTCTAAGGGAATGCCCTTTAGATGCTAAAATTGTAGAAACTTGTATGATTTGTTCAGAAAGTCATGATACCAAGGATTGTCCTTCAATCCCATGTCTTAAGGTTGTCTTTCAAGATGAAACAGTCCCAAATCTTGTAGAATCTCTTTGTTTTGTTGCAAGAAGACCTTGGCAGGGGCCACAAAAACAAGGATTCAACAATACAATGTATCTTCAACCCCCACCAAATTGGAGTTCTTGGCAGCAACCTTGGCCTCAACCTCAATCTCAGTATCAATATCAACTGTGGGCACAAGGGGTACAAAATCCTTATGGGAGATTTGCCCAATATTACCAATATCCTCCATCTTATCAGAATTATCCCCCCCCACAAAATCAACCACAAAATCAGCAGCCACAACTTCCAAATAAAAACCCTCAACTTTCATTACCATTTCCACAACAAGGTCAAAATCCTCAACTCTTACTTCCATTTCAACAAAAACCAAATCAGCTACCTGCTCAACCATTACCAAACCCAAATAATAAAAACCCTTAGAATGCTTACATGGTAGAAGAACAATAATTTCCAACTTACATGATTACTCCTCTAGATCTTAATGATGTTTAACTTAGATCTGGTAGGATATTAGAAAAGGAAAAGCCTTCTATAGTTATTCAAGAACAAGACACTTCTGAGGATGATTCTTTGAAAGTCAATAAAAGTTTTGAGGAGGATTCTCTAAAAGTCAATAAAAGTTTTGAGGGAACATCCCTCCAAAACCAAAATATTGAAAAAGAAAAACAAAAAGAATCAATAAACACAACTCCTATAATTGAGCAACCAACATCTACTTCTACATCTCCTTTTCCTGAAAGATTACAAATTGATAAAGGGGTAGAAAAACAGATCTTGTTGCCCAACTATGATTTTCTAGATGAATTGAAGAATGTTTGTATCAAAATTCCTTTGCTACAAGCCATTAGAGAAATTCCTATTCTAGCCAAGACAATAAAGGAGTTGAGCATCAAAAGACCAAGAATAAAACTGAGAGAAACAAAAAGAATTCACCTGGTAGGAAACATAGTAGACATCATGATGGGAAAGATTGCCATGCAAAAATATGTGGATCCAGGAATTCCAATTGTCAAGACACATATAAATGGGATTGAAATTCCAAATACATTGATTGACTTAGGGGAAGCAATAAACATTATGAGTAGACAAACTATGGAGCAACTTAAACTTCCTAACCTTCTTTACACACCTACCTTACTACAACTTGTAGATAGGTTAGTAATCAAACTAGATGGTGTGCTAGAAGATATTTTAGTCTCCTTAGATTCTTGGGAATATCCTGTCAATTTCATGATTTTAACTCCCAAGAATAATCTAGGAGTACACCCACTCATATTAGGAAGACCTTGGCTGGCCACAACTGATGCTTTTACTAGTTGTAGATCTGGTGACATGTATATTTCTGATGGTAATTCAACAAAGAAATTTACTTTGTATCCTCCAGAAAAAGCAATAAAAGAAATAGATGACAAGGAATGGATTAATGATGAAGATGATATTCAACCTCTCTTTACTATAACAGAAATTAGTGAAGATAGCCAAATTTTGAACACAATGGAAAATTTTGAAACATCTTCAGAATATGATCATGCACAATTTCAAGAAATATCCAATATTGAATACTTGTCATCTAGTCAGATGTCTCTCTATTCTATGGAAGAGTTTGGTAGCTCTACAATTGAAATTTTTCTAGGTATGACATTGAACATAAACAAAAACTTAGAGAAACTACAACAAGAAGAGCTAACCAAAATATTACAAAAACATTCTGCTGCATTTGCATGGGAGTATACTGACATGAAAGGCATTGATCCTAAGACTTGTATCCATCATATCTATATTGAGGAAAACAGTAGACCAATCAGACAACCTCAAAAAAGAATGAATCCAAATCTTAGGGAAATTGTGAAAGAAGAGCTCAAAGAATTACTCAATGTAAACTTCATTTACCCAATTTCAGATAGCCAATGGGTTTCTCCTTTGGTAATTGTGCCTAAAAAGAATGGTAAATGGAGGGTGTGCATTGACTACCGAGAATTGAATAAAGAAACCTTGAAAGATAACTTTCCTTTGCCCTTTATAGATCAAGTGTTAGATACATTAGCAGGTAAAAAGTATTTTTCATTCTTGGATGGTTTTAGTGGTTATAATCAAATTTAGGTAGCACCTGAGGATCAGGATAAAACCACATTTACTTGTCCATGGGGACATTTTGCCTACCGAGTGCTTCCTTTTGGATTATGTAATGCACCTGCACCATTCCAAAGAGAAGTACTAGGATTTTTTTCTGATCTAATACATGATTGTGTACAGGTATATATGGATGATTTTACAGTTTATGGTAACACATTTGAAGAAGCTTTGGAGAATTTGGAAAAAGTCCTTAAAAGATGTAAAGAACCAAACCTTTCACTAAGCCATGAAAAATGCCTTATGATGTTTATAGAAGGTATTATTTTAGGACATCACATTTCGAGAGAAGGGATTAAAGTTGACAAGTCTAGGTTGAAGTTATCTCTAAGTTGTCAATTCCAAATTGCTAAAAGGATGCTAGAAGTTTTCTAGGATTTACAGGATATTATAGAATATTTATAGAAAACTTCACTAAAATAGCATCTCCACTCTTCAAATTGCTTACAAAGATTGTGAATTCAAGTGGAATCTTGAATGCCAACTAGCATTTGAAACCTTGAAAGCAAAAATATATGAAGCACCTATCTTAAGAGGACCAAATTGGAAACTTCATTTCCATATATCTACAGATGCTTCAGATATAGCTCTAGGAGCTGTATTGGGACAAAAAGATTTGATTCCTTATGCCATTTACTATAAAAGTAAAAATTTGACTCACACTAAGTTAAATTATACTGTAACTGAAAAAGAATTCTTAGTTGTTGTTCATGCAATTAACAAGTTCAAACACTATATAACAGGCTATGAAACCTTTGTTCATATAGATCACTCTGCAATTAGATATTTAATGGATAAACCTATTATTAATGGCAGAGTTACAAGATGGCTTTTAATTTTGCAAGAATTCAACATTACTGTGCTAGATAGACCTAAAAAACAAAACACAGTGGTTGATTTCTTATCTAGGATTCAGAATATCAAAGAGGACTCTCCAGTTGAAGATAAGTTTCCTAGAGAAAAAAGAAAGATTATTCAAGAAAGTGCAAGATATTCGTGGATCACTAAGGAATTGTATAAAATAGGGCTAGGTCTTATGATTAGAAGGTGTGTCAGGGAAGATGAGATGCTTGATATTCTCAAAGCATGTCATGATGAGCCGTGTGGTGGACACTTTACTGACAATAGGACAACCTATAAAATCCTTTCTTTAGGATATTATTGGCCATACATCTTCAAAGATGCTAAAGAATATGCCAGAAGGTGCAACAGCTGCCAAAGGGTAGGGAAACCTGCTCCCTCAAATGAAATGCCATTACAAACTCAAGTACTTATCGAACCCTTTGAAAAATAGGCTTTAGACTTTATTGGACCAATTGATCCTCCATCTAAGCAGAAAAAGTATATATTGGTATGCACTGATTATGTCACCAAATGGATAGAAGCCAAAGCATTACTTTTTGCTAACGAAAAATATGTAGTTAGTTTTCTTTTGGTGTTCCAAGAGAAATTGTGATAGATCAGGGATCTCAATTCACATCCAACATGATGGAGAAGCTTATGGAGGAATACAAAATCAAGCACAAGAAATCTACTCCTTATCATCCACAAGAAAATGGTCAAGTGGAGTCTACAAATAAAGTGATTGAAGGAATCCTCACTAAGACTATGCATCTACATAGAAGAGATTGGGGCAGAAACGCTTCCTGAAGCCTTATGGGCCTATAGAACTACATCGAGGAACACAACTGGACATACCCTATAAAATTCTTTATGGGAAGCAAGTCCTGTTCCCTATAGAGTTCCAAGTCAAAACTTTCAAGATGGCAGTCTAGTTGGGTATGGATTTATCAAAAGCCCAAAAGGATAGATTGGAGCAATTGAATGAACTTAATGAAATCAGATAAGAGGATATTCAAAGAACTAGTATATTTCAACAACAGAGGGCTAAATGGCATGAAAAATGCATCAAGAACAAGAGGTTTCAAGAGGGAGATTGGGCACTGTTATTTGATTCAAAGTTTAAATATTTTCAAGGGAAGTTTCAAACTCATTGTCTTGGGCCATATGAGATTGAAAAAGTTTTCAGTAATGAAGTAGTAAGAATTAGAACAATAGATGAAAGTCAAACTCCTCTCCTTGTGAATGGTCATAGATTGAAAATTTATCAAAAACCAATCTCAAAGGAGGAGTTCATCAAGATCTTTCAGAACAATTTTGAAATGAAGTTTGGTGAAGAAGAATCCTTCTTCTCCACCAACTTAGTCTTTGTTTTTCCTAAATATATATATATCTATATATATATATATATATATAAGGTTGAAAACCAATCACTGATTTGCATGCTTATACAAAAAATACAGGGTGAAAATTGGAAGCTTCTGACACCCTATATTTTCCATTTCCTTTTCTGAAAAAAATGGTGACTCACTCTGCATTTTGCAAAAATTCATTGTTTCATCTCATTTCACTTTGTTTTACTTTTACAAATTCACTTCACTCCACTGCCATATTTCACCAATAAATTTTTCCTTTTCCAACATTTCTCTCATCACCATTTTCATTTATCATCTTGTCATATTTTCACTCACACAACCATTTCCATTTCATTCATTCATAAATCATATTTTACTCTTTGTTTTACATTCTGCAGCTGTTTCCACGTTCTGCAACTGACTCTATTTCGTAGTTGATCCTGTTCTGCAGCTAATCTGATTTTGCAACAATAGTTTGATTATCAATCCAAGCACAAAGAGTCCAGTTCATAATAAAATCTTATATGCAGGTAATTGAAGAGAAAACAACTTTGAAGAGCAATCACACCAAAAGCACCTGTGGAAGCAAACATCAAGACACTAGCAAGCAGAAGGTAAGGTTCCAAAGGTAAAAACAAAAAATTGTTTGAAAAGGCAATAAAAAAACATAAGTTTGTATAACTTGTATGATCATATGTCTCCTTGATTAATCATTATGTGATTTTACTACCATGATTACTCCATCTTCAATGCTTAACATTCCAATGTTTCCTTCTTAACTAATCTCCATTTTTAACTCCATGACTCGTACTTAACCGTACTTCTACAGCCACACATGTTAATGGTTAGATTAATGAAATGACCTATTCGTATAAGACTCTTCAAAACCCTGATTGATCATTTATTACACTGAGTTTTTCTCTCATACTTCCGCAACCTCTTTGTGCATACAGTGACTCTGTTTTCGTATTCTTTGTGTATAACAATCACTATGTTTTTCACACAGTTTACATTTATAGCTACTCTGTTTCCATATATTTTGCATATACAGTCATTTTATTCACAGTCATCCTGCTTCCATATACGCTGTCTGTTTCCGTATCCATAGTCATTCTATTTCTATCCATCCAGTTGCTCCATTTTCGTATACATAGTCCTCTTTACGTAGTCACTCATTTCTCAGACAATGAAGGGAATTTTGAAGAGTAGCCAAGAACAGAGGTTATGGGACTCATTGTTAGAACTGAACCCATAGGGGTGAAGTACATGGAGGGTTATCCTCAACTGAAAGGAATATTACAGAAGGCTAGTTGGTTGAGTTTTGCTCCACATAACTTTGAGAGCAGCCCAAGAAGAGCCTCCCCTGGTATTGATCCAGCCCAACAACAAATTTATGACTACATAGAGTCATTGGAGAAAAAGAGTACATCAATAGAGCTAGGGACTTTAGCTGATCCAAAGAAGCCTGCCACCTCATAAGAAACTTCAACTAGCTCCCTTAAACAGGAGATCTATGAGCTAGAAGTTCTAAATAGGAACATCCAAAGAGAAAATGAAGCTTTAAAAGGATAGAACAAGTTGGATAAGATTATCCATGATAAAACTATGCTTCACTTGGGTTTATGGCATAAGAAGAACAAAAAACTAAAATGGAAGAATAAGAAGCTAAACATGGCACTTATTAATCTCAAGTACAAATTTCTCATGCGGAAGCCAAGGATGTCAGTTGGTGCAAAGAAAGGCAGGAAGAGGAAGTTGGATGTTTTATCTGAAGTATTAGAACAAATGCAGTAGAAGGAGGAAGTTCACAATTTTGATTGCATGGTGCAATAGTCTAGCAATGAGGGTATGTTGAGCTCTAAAACTGCCCTTTCCTTAGCAACTTTTCTCATCCATTCTTCTTTTTTTTTTCCATAAAAAATGAATCCTTATCATCAATCACTATTATACATTGCCTCAAGGAGAAAATTTTAATGATTTACACGTTATACTTTTATGTTTGCTGTTTGAATAACTTTTTGTCTTTTAGCTACGAAAAGCGACCACATTCTGCAGCTAATCGACTATTCCACAACTATTTCCATGCTTTTGCAGGTTCCAGGTGTCAAGAAGGGAAAATGACTACATGGGCAACTTGGAAAACATCAAGGCATGGATTGTGTCCTATTCACTTGGCCCAATTCGATAAGGAAGACTCTGGTCAAAGGGAAGTAAAAGATAGAAACCTAAGGCAAACATGACTCTGTTTTGTACACGTTTCTCAGTGATGGGGTACGAAGCAACTTCTTGAGGCTACGGACTTCATCAGCCACTTATGCAAACTGAATCCAACAACCATTACCTTAGATTTATGTCTCCAAAAACTAAGGAAGAGGATTCAGTGAACTTGTCTACCTACGTGTTTTGCTGTAGCTTATTTTTCTCCTTAAAACAATTGTATAATTTCTCTATAAATATCCGTGTGAAGAATGCAGAACCAGTTCGATTTTTCTCATGTGTTAAGTTCAAATTACCGCTTTGTAATTTTGAGAACTAATTCTCCATTTTTAATATGAAGACTGCGTATTTCATGGATAACTGAAAGCATTTGTTGGGGTTTTGATTAAGTTCATTTAACCTCAGCAATTGCAGAGGGCCCCTGCGCTGGCTAAGGTTACATTTCATTTTTGTTTTGTCTTTCATAGTTGAATTGTAAATTTACTGTGCTTTTCCATGATGTTTAGAACCATTTTCTAACTTTGTTCATAATGCAGTTTTTGTCATCTTCTTACTAACAAAGAACAATTCTATTTCAGTTCAGAATAGTCTTTTAGTTTAATTTATTTTCAGTTCTTCATCAGTAGTTTTAAGTTGAGTTCATTAGTGTAGAGTAATTATTTCACTTGTTGTTCATTAGTCTTTTAGTTCTTAGTTAAAACTGATCAGTGCCATTTCTGTCTTGTCATTTCATTACTAGTTTAGTGACTCATATTGTAAGTGAATATTTCTAAAAAGCCCTTCTGGTTAATGGTTCATCTTAAACCAAGTGGTTGGATATTTCATTTATGCAATGGGTCTTTTCCTGCACTTTTGTAATTAGTTTTTCTTAGAACAATGAAGTATGGAGTTCCTCAAAATGTTATCACAAGGAAGTTGTTATCCCAAAATTGTGTAGCAGAGTGACAAAGAATTTCATTTAGTTTCCATAGTAGATTAGTTGCAAATTCATTTTCAGTCATGCTTTCTTAGAACAATGAAGTATGGAGTTCCTCAAAATTTTATCACAAGGAGATTGTTCTCCCAAAATTGTGTAGTAGAGTGACAAAGAATTTCATTTAGTTTCCATAGTAGATTAGTTGCAAATTCATTTTCAGTCTTAGCATTTCATTTAGCTTCGCTGCAATTTCATTTTTCAGTTTTTCATTAAGTTTTGACTCTGCCATAGACTAATTAGTAGTTGTAATCTCACTTTCAGTATTTCATTTCAGTTCTGGTTTCATAATAGATAGTTTCAATTTCACTTTTAAGTCCTTTTAGTTCATGGTTTGGAACAATAATAAAAGCAGGAAGAGAAATTCTGTTTTCATTTTCTTGGTTAAAACTTTACTTCCAAATCTGGCTTAAAGCACTTTTAGCTCTCATTTCATTTATTTAGATTCTTAGCAGCAGTAGATTTAAGATTTTGATAAGTAAAATGCAGAACATTAGGAATTAAAGAATCAAACCCCCAAAACAACATAAAACTCAAAAACAGTGAGGTAAGAAGGGTCATCTAGCACATATAGTGCACTACACTTCATCAGTTTATGATACCCAGATTGATAATGTATGTAGAGCAATTTAGGACACTAAATTGACTAAACAACAATGAAGATAACCTTCAAAACATTTGTTCACTATCTCAGTTTTCCCATCAGATTGAGGATGATAAGATGAGCTATGAGCTAACTGAGTACCCAAACAAGAAAATAATTCCGTCCAAAAATTTCCAGTGAAAATGGGATCTTTGTCGCTTACAATAATATTTGGGTTTCCATGTAGCTTTTTATTGTTTCCATAAATGCAGTAGCAACTACACTGGTTTTAAATGGATGAGATAATCCGCTAAAGTGTGCATACTTGGTAAGTCTATCAACTACCACCATGATAACACTCTTTCCTTCGGACTTGGGTAGACCTGTGATAAAATCCATTGAAACCTCCTCCCAATGTCGACTTGGAATGGATAAAGGTTGTAACAGACCCGAGGTCTTAATTGTTTCAACTTTATTTTGTTGGAAAACCAAACATACTGCCACAAACTTTTGAATATTAGATTTAATGCCATCCCAAAAAATTCCTTCTTAACCCTGTGGTAAGTTTTTAAAAATCCTAAATGCCCTCCTAATGGAGAGGTGTGTAATTCCAAAATAATCTTTTGTTTGAGTTGGGAATTATTATAGAGGTATACGCGATCTTTGTACCGTAACGAATATTTTTTCTAGCTAAATGTGTCAAATGTACTGGGATCTTACTGCAACTTTTAAATGAGTGCCCACACTTCTTTGTCATTCTTCCATTCATCACTTTCTTTGTTTATCCAATCTGGTTGTATAATAGAAATGACACACTACAATGCTTCCACATCCTCATCTTTTCTTGAGAGTGCATCTACAAGAACATTTTTCTTCCCTTTTTTGTAGATGATTCCAAAGTAACCTAACATATTTGTGACCCATTTTTGTTGCTCTTATGAAGATAATCTTTGTTCTAAGAAGTATTTAAGACTATCATGATCCGTTTTACCTTGAAGTGTCTTCCCATTAGGTAGGGTCGCCATTTCTTAAGTGCATGTAGTATTGCCAACATTTCCTTCTCATAAATGGATTTGTGTAAATACTTTCCTTTGATAGGACGACTTTCAAAAGAAATGGGTCTTCCTTCTTGCATTAAAACAACACCAATTCCATTTCCTGAGGCATCACATTCGACAATAAAGGTTTTTGTGAAGTCTGGCATAACTAATACTGGTGCTTGGCACATTGCCTCTTTAAGATGTTCAAAGGCCATCGTTGCTTCTAGAGTCCAAGAAAATGCATCTTTCTTCAATAATGTTGTTAGAGGTGTTGCTATTCTCCCATAATTCTTACCAAACTTACGATAATACCCTGTCAACCCGATAAATCCTTGCAGATGCTTTATGGATGTGGGAATTTTTCATTCCTTAATGGATTTAATTTTTCTAGGGTCTACCTTAACACATTCATGAGATACAATATGACCCATATATTCCACCTCCTATACTCCAAAGAAACATTTGGAGGTTTTTTCATATAATTGTTTCTCCTCCAATAGTTTGAGCACCTTGTCAACATGTTGAATATGTTCCTTCCAAGACTTGATGTAGATTAGTATATCATCAAAAAACACTAACACAAATTTTCTAAGGAAGGGTTTGAAAATAGAATTCATCAAAACTTGAAATGTAGAAGGTACACTGGTAAGGCCAAAAGGAATGACCAAGAATTCATAATGACCCTCATGAGTTCTAAATGTTTTTTTCAGAATGTATTCAGTCTTCATTCTGATTTGATGATATCCTAAATGAAGATCCAACTTGGTGAAGTAAATTTCTCCATGTAATTCATCCAATAATTCATCAATGTCTGGAATGGGAAATTTATCTTTAATATTGAGCTTGTTAAGCTCCCTATAATCTGGACACATGCATCGTGATCCATCCTTCTTGTACACCAATACCACTAGATCAAAGAAAGAACTTTGACTAGGTTGAATTATACCATCCTCTACCATTTATTCAACCATACGTTCAATTTCACTCTTTTGGGCATAGGGATATCTGTAAGGACTGATGTTTGGAGGAACACTTCCTAGAATTAAATGAATAGCATGGTCATGACCACGAATAGGCGGGAGGCCTTTGGGAGTTTCAATACCTTGAAATGATTGTCCAATACTTTTTGGAGATCTGGATAAATAGATGATTTCAATGTGGGAACCTCTAGTGAACATAATTATGCAATTAAGCTCCATTGTTCTTTCTTTAGAAGCTTTTTCATGTCGTTAGAGTTGATTATATTTCCTAGTTTCCATGCAATACCCCTTAATTCAACTTCTTTTCCTTCCCAAAAAAATTTCAACAAAATTTCTTAAAAATTAAAAGCTATTGTATGCATTGGACTCCTAGTACAACATCAGCACCACCCATTGGAATGGAGAGCATTGGACTATTTAATACATATTATCCCATGGATAACTTGATATTACGACACTTTCTAGAGCAATTTATGGTTCCTCCATTTGTAACCATCACTTGACACTTTGGTGTTGGATATAGAAAGCAATTCAATTCCTTGGCTATCTTGCAATGAATCAAATTATGGGTAGTACCTGAATCAATTAAGACTATTACCTTTTTCTTCTTCATATGTCCTTCTATATCGAGAGTTTGAGGAGTGGTAATTCTTGCCAATGCATTACAAGATATGGTCGGATTCATTTCTTCTTTCTCTAGGGTTTGTTCCTGGTGTATATCCTCTTCTTTTGATGTTTCTTGTTCCTTTTCTTCCACCTCTTCACAATCTATGTACAACAATTTCTTCTCAGCAGACTTATGACCTTTAATGTATTTTCTATCACAACTATAACAAAGCCCTTTTGCTATTTTTTATTCCAGTTGTTGTGGTTTGAAAATTGTAGGTTGTGGAAGGCTACGGGTATCAACACTTCGATTGTTATAGTTGTGAGTGGTAGGCTTCCTTGTTGCCATAATTTTTCTTTCAATTTTTCATTCCAACCTGAATGCCTTTTCTAATGAATCAGGTTCCCAAAGGCAACCCTCATGTTGGATGTTATCCTTTAAAGTACCTATGAACACATCAATCCTATGTTCCTTTGGAATATCATTTACCCTTATATTCAATTTTTGGAAGTCCTCAATGTGCTCCACCATTGAACCCTTTTGTTTGCGATTTATCAATTGACTAAAGAAGGTGTTTCTCTTTGTATCCTCATAATGTGCTATAATTTCCTCCATAAAAATTGACCAAGTGACAATTTTTTTAGGAGAACAAAGCCATTGATACCATACAACCTGATTGGGTTCCAAATAAAAAGTTGCAATGTGTACCTTTTGTATGTTTTGCACATTATGGAGATTGAAATATTGCTCCATCTGTAGTATCCATGTTACGTGATCCTTGCCATTAAACTTCTTCATATTGATATATGGAACATGGTGGGTCTTCGATCCAATGTTAGAGTATATGAAATTAGAATTAACATTTTTTTGTTCTCATAATGAGTTTCATCTAATACATTTTCGCCATTAGGAATCGTTTCTTGTAGCAACTTTGTCAAACCTTCCTTGAAACTTTCCATTTCTGTTTTTAAACCATTCTTAAAATCTTCCATATTATCTTTCATGACATACATATTAGTTTTTATGCCATTCTTAAATCCTTTCATGTCTAATTTTAAGCTATTATTTGAACCATCCATCTTAGCTTGCATTTCACTTTTGGTTACTCTTTGTGAGAGCGAAAATTGTTGCACTTGGTCTCATAATTTTGATATATCATGTTGTATTTCTTCTTCTTCTTCATGCGTCATAGTAGAGATTTCAAGTTGCTTACTAGGTGTTTCCATTTACTTTTTAGGGGCACAACTTAATGATTACTACGCTTCACTATGCCCTTTGAATCACGTCAAATTATTTTTCAAACAAAACTTATGCAAATTTAAAAAAAATACACACTTTTTTTTCTCTTTGTAGGAGATCGATATTGAATATGTCGTATCTCTATAATAGAGGATCTCGAAGGTTTAAAATTTCATCCTGTGGTAGCCCTCTAAGTCCTATTTCCAACCCCATAGGTCTGATAGCTATTGGATTCTCAAAGAAAGATTTATAAACAATCTCCCACAATGACCTAATTATAGACTGTTCAGTAGAGTGAACTTATACTTAGTGCCACGTGTCCCTGTTTCAACATACGGACCTGAAAAATATACCCAAAAAACTAAAGTTCGTCCTATTTTTGCCACTTTTTATGAAATTTGAATTCGATGATCAGAGATAAGTTTATGATTATTTTCTCAAGGTCACCTGATTGAGATGGAATTAGGGAGCCTACAAAAACCCTAACTTACTTGGATTATATCTCCGAAAATATAGTGATACAAGATCTGAAATTTAGCCATGACGTTTATTAATATTTCATCTAAAATGGGTTTGTTTTTTAGCTTCTGAAGCTTCGTAGGAAACAAGTTATAGTGAAAATTCCACGAGGATCTGTTTGAAGCAGCGAAACCCTAGAATCCAAAGCTCCGATACCAAATGTTATGCAACCAACTCACAAAATAGAAGAAGAGATATATCAACGACTTCAAAATTAGCCTCTTCAAGGGAGAAACCTCCTTTACATTACATAAATGAAAAATTCTTGGATGATTCAAATGAAAAACCACATTTCTATATATAGGAGTCTAAGGGGTCACAATATAATTAGAGACGACATAGCAATAATTATGTAAAGGCACAATAATAACAATAGTGGGCTTCTATGGGGCACAATAATAACAATATTGGGA
The DNA here is from genome assembly GCA_000404065.3 of Pinus taeda. Classification (NCBI taxonomy): domain Eukaryota; kingdom Viridiplantae; phylum Streptophyta; class Pinopsida; order Pinales; family Pinaceae; genus Pinus; species Pinus taeda. The sequence continues at coordinate 55,609 of APFE030517272.1, read as the reverse complement.
CAACATTGGCATAACAATAACAATAAGGGCTACAATGAAAATAATAATGGGGGAATACACTAGTATTATAGGGACCTAACAAGCACCTTTGGAATGTACTTCATGCAACACTTCTCACTGTTGTTGTTGCTACTGCAACATCTGCAACTGAATAAAAATAATTAGTGAATCAATCCACAACTGTCTAATAGGAAAACTATGTTGTTTCTAACTCTACTATTGAGCCTCTTTCTCTCTTGTCAACTATACTCTGCACTTCTCAGTATTTGACTTACATTGATCCTCCTTCTACTGAATACCGTGGGCCATTGTAGCAAGGTAATGATCCACGAGACAAAAACACCTCAACAGACCCTGCCCAAATTTCTCCAACTCTTGGGACTATTGATTCACATCACCCCACTTCATAGCTAGAGGTATGGCCACATGTTCTCCCTCTTCCCACTTGGCTCAGAATTTCCCCCTAATAGAGGTCTCTGCTTGAGTGGACGTTTCCACTCCGTCTCATGTTTGATTCTCCATTTATGGTTTCTCCACAACTTCTTGTGACTTCTTCTAAGGCTGCATGTTGAGAGGTTTAACATGCTCCATCTCAACCACCAAATCTATAGTATTTTCCTTGCTCCTCAAGTATTTTCATGCATGAGATAAATATGATATATTCATACTATTGCTACTACTTCTCTACTACTGCTTCCGCACTGCTACTGCAACTAATGCAATAGTGAGTCTGATCTCCCCAGATCCTGAAGTACTAGCTTCCATAGGGATTATCCCTCTGAAACTAGACTCTCTCTAGTCTTGATATCCCTGTGGGAAATATGGACACCCCTCAATCTGCCAATATCAATGAGAAAAACTCCTTTTTTGTGTCACTAAACATTGGCTCATTGATTTAGCCACTAGCAACCTTCTTGCTTGATTAAGAGGTCTACACATAGGGTCTTATGGATCTGCCCTAAACAAGGGCTCCATCAACTCTGCCTCCTAACAACTCATTATTTATTTAATGATCGCTGTACATGAGGACTTCAAGGACTGGTTCTAATGTGAATCATGCTCTATAGTTATTCTAGCTCTGATACCATGTAGAAATTCCTTGTAGATTGAAACTGCTTATGTAATATGCTAAAACAAAAGACTTGAATCTACTCTACTCATTAGCGGAAACAATTAATCAATCGAGAAATCACAACATAAACATGATACAAGATTAAATCACATATGGTCAAATATTTATCTAAGGGAAAATATTGCTGCTCAAAACCCCTTCCTATTTGTATATTGCATTAGTTAGAAAAATATGAGAAGATTACAATGCTTTGCTCTAGCCCAAGAAACCTCTGCACTATCTCTATTTGTCTCACTGCTTCCTAGGCAAGCCTTGGTCAATACTTAACTAATTTCCTAGCCTTCCAAGCTCCTACTTCCTTACACTATTCAATGAGGAATTAAGCCCCTATATAAAGGAATTTTCCTCCATTGGATTGTGCAGTTCTTTTAGGCTCTTCCTTTGACTGCATGCACCCTCTGTATAATTTGGATGATTATACAACAGATAGTACATTTCCCTTGAACTCCAATCTCAATTGGGTAACTCTTATATCTGACATGCATGAGTTATTTATGACTGAATTATTAGTTAAATGGTTGAACCCATGAAGGAGCACCCCACGGTTAGACCTCCTACTAGTTCCTCCATCAGTTGGAACTAGTTTAACTCAGCTAAAATGAATTAATGAATTACAACTCAAAATAAACTAAACCAGGGCTCCTATAAAGTAGGAGACACTCTACATGACTCAAGTTAGACCCTCAACTCGAATTAACTGAACCAACTAGGTCAAATTAACTTAGTTAACTTGTACAAGTTGTCTTGTGATGTGGAATTACAATTTTTCTCCTAATTTAATTCAAGGGAAAATTAAATCAGGATTTTCTTGTTGCATTTTCAACACTTTGGAAGGTTTCATATTTTTCACTTCCTTGTCTACAGTTTCCAACCACCCCTTGTTTTTTTCAGATGGAGGTTGACAAGAAATGAACATAAATATTCCTACAATATAGATTCTGCAGTGCGATTTCGGTTTGGATGCAGAGGAGCCCTGCAAGAATCCCTGTTGTGATGGAGTGGTGGGATTTATTGCATAGCAATGGTTGGGTTTATTTTTCTCACCATAGTTTCAAGATTTACAAATCCATCAATGTTTAAGATTTCGTGGACAAGAATTTATTTATTTATTTACTTATTATTATTATTATTATTATTTTTTGGGTGCACTCCAAGCACAACATACGATTCACAACTTTGCTTTTGAACTATGGGACATCATAGTGATTCAGTGGTAGTTTGATGAGATGCTCAAAGCACGTCCAAATCAATAACATCCTTAATGGTCACTAGAATGCGACGCTCAATTACCAAGTTATATTCACTAGAAACCGTTGGCCAAACTTATACGATGGGTTGCTAGGGAGACATAACAGTAGTTGGACCCATGATGAGGGAAATGGAAACCAAAATTTGATGGCATAAATATTCATGGATGTAAGAGAAAATTAAAGAGTTAAATATAATATCATATTGTTGATGTGTTGCGATAGAGGAAAATAATAAGTCAATGAGAATAAATGGCTATAGAAACATTTATTAAATGGTTGTTTATTGGATATTGTCTTTTGAATTTTTTTGTGGAGGGTTGGGGTCCCTAGCGATAGGGACATCAACTATGGGAGTTGGTTGTTGGTGTTTGAGATTCATGTTACTGGGACTGAGGAGTGTGCCCATACGAATGAATGACTGAATGCCTTTCTATTGCAGATAGTTTTGTGTGAGTGGAAATAACAGAAAATAAGTTTTTAATGGTGTTTATTCTCACTTTGAAGGGCTTGTACTTCCCCTCTTCTTATTTTCATTAAATGGAGTAATTTCGATTCGTGGCAGGTGGAGAAAAGGAACTTCTACTGCTTTATATATATATATATATATATATATTATATATATATATATATATATATATATATAATATATATATATATATATATATATATATATATATTATATATATTTTTATATTTATAATTATTATTTATTATTTTTGTTGAATTTGAAATCATACATTTATGAATATAAAATTAAGAAAAAGAAAGGGGAATTGTGGTTAGTGGTGAGCCCTGGTATTGCACCAAGAGTACTACAACTCCCAAGGGATCCTCAACTCTATTTATCAACCCAGGGTTTATACAAACTTCGAGGTGAGAATGCTATATACACAATAGATGGGATTATACTAATGCCACCCTCAACTAGGACATGTGATCAAAAGTGCTCCAATACCATTCTTTCTCCTGAATTAGAAGGAAATTAACTACTGAAGGTGCAATGTGGAAGCTAGCTCTAATGACAAAAAGGTAAATTATTTTTAAACCTCAACTTCTAGATGCTATCAACTTGTAAATGCTACTGAATCAATTCCTAAAAGAATGCAAGAGATATACTACATGTAGAAAGGGAACTACACTATTTTACAATTAACCATCTAACTATCAAATCCACTTGTAAACAAGAAATTATCCTACCAAATAATAACTCAATATTTCATGCATCATCTATCTAACTCACACTTGCATATAAATCAATGTTCTACGTGTGCTAAATCTATGATAAAGAAACTAATGCTATTCTATCTTGTAGTGAAGGAAAAAGGATGGTTGGAATGGCCTAGGTGCTGCCCTTGATCATGAAGCCTAAGCCGAGGGTCAACCTACTCCTAAAATAAGTCAAACTTGCATCACAGGTCAAAACAGGGGGTAAAACAAGTTGCTATAGGCATGCTACAAGAAGCTACTATAGGAGCCTTGTATTGCTATAGGAAGGCCTCTAATGCTATAGGAAGGATGCTAAGAGGGTTTGGAAGGTAGAAATGATGATATCAAGGGATGGCAAGGTGGATGGAGGTTGTCGTAGATGGATGAAAGGTGGCGAACACCCCTATCCAATCTCAACACCCCAGGAAGGCCTGTTTTGGACTAAGAGGGTTGCTCATGGTAATCTAAGGGAATGAGCTCAAAAATAGAATTTTGGGATTCATAAAAGAAGGTGAAGAAGTCCTGGATGGAGGTGGTGAAAGGCCCCTTGCCTGCAGATCCAAATAGCACTGCAAAATCACATGCACATACTCTTTAACCATTTACAAAGTACAATAACTAATGGTGGAAAATATAAGTTGAATTTAAACACTATCTAATTTATGCCAAAAACATTAATCTAGTCAATGAATCAAATTCTAAGTTACAAAAAACATATGCAAAACAAGATGACTAATATCGGCCTTCTTCCAAGAAATCATAAACATAACACTTTTGGGTTGTGATTGTAGATTCTTCCAATCATGCTCCCATGAGAGAGATGACATAGAGGTAGAAGTCACAAGATTTTTGAGGGATTATATTCTAATAAAATTTGGAGAACTAATAAACATTCTAATCTAAAGAGAAATACTAATACATAAGAGGGACCTAAGCAACTAGGGTTGGGCCCAAACCCAAGAGTCTCAGCCCTCTGAAACTAACTCAGTGATGGATCAATAAGAAACTTCTCATTATCATTGCATCAATGTCAAATACATCACATAACCAGTAAAAAATAATAGTATCAAGTGCTTGAGCTCAATAGCCTCTTAGCTGCAAACAAAGTTCAAATCCTAATGAGTTATTTGACATGTTTATTTATACAAGAGGATATCTACCAAAAAATCCTTAGAAAATAGGAATGTTTGTCCCCCAAAACTCAAGAAGGGTGGATCTAGATCTTCTTTAATTGCACTTGCTTGGCTGCCAATGACCTTGTCTTGCTTGACTGCCAATGACCTCGAGCTGATGAGTGAGAAAGTGGTGATTTTGGCTGATTGAGGGAGTTAAGGAAGTGGACAACCTCCTAAAATCTCTCCCTCTTGTCTACTCTGAGACCTTGCAATGAAATCATCTCAAAATTTCTCCATTTCCTGCATTTAAACCATATTAAGCCACATGAGATAGCAAAACATCTTTTACCCCTCTCACTAAGCATAACATAATAAAAAGCAGTAAATAGATGTGAGAAAGAGATAGTTCTAAAGCTAGAGGATGGCATTATGACCCTTATGATGTACCTATTGATGAGCCTCATTAGTTAGCATAAATTGTATTGTTACATTTGGCATATTATAGGTCACAAGTTCAAATCCTTGTGATTGGTAATTTTATTTTTACAAAAAAAAAGGAAGTATCTAAGCATATCACTATTTTTTATCTGAAGAATTTTTGTTTTCATACTACTTTGTAAAATGGGTGCATTTTTGGTTGAACTCGACACCTGAGATTGACTAAAATGGCTCAAATTAAAAATGTATTAGAAATATTAAACAATCTCATTAGTTCCTTGGTTGATGAAACTATAAATATCAACAAAGTAAGTCTTCTTGATATTAGAGTTCATTTACATGATGCATTGGAGACAACTGAATTTATCCAGATTGAGTCTCAAGTACAACGAGAAACTCTTAATTCCAAACAACAGTCAAAGAGTAATCAAGCCACTTCAAGAGAAAATTTGGTTGTAGTGGAAAGTCATGTTCAGGAAAGCATATGCAAGAGTCATTTGCATATAGATGTGAAGCCTATCATTCCCAAAACCTCTATTAGACCGTGGGAAGAAATTGTACACAAAAAAAGTAGAATTGGTTTGGGATATAACAAAAATGTCTTGGATGTATCTTTTCATGTGCATGAATTTTCAAAGCTTATACAATTTCATGGTGATGAATTTCTAGATGGTGTTGTTACAAAAAAAATTGATCGATGCCAACATTGTGACAACGTTGGACATGTGAAAGATCAATGTTTTGATCTTCACCCATGTGAGCATTGTGGAAAGCGCAATCACCATTCAAACATATGTTCTATAAAGAAGACTACTACAAAAGAGAAACTAAATTTTAGATGGATTTCTTCTTGGGATTAGTCCAAAGCAACCAATAATTTTTATAGGTCATACCATAGGATATGTTTGAGAGTATTGACCAACATTGCAGTGATAAAGAGTAATTCATATTCTCACCATGTATCTGACAAGGGGGGAATTGATGGTTTTCTACAAGTTCAAAGATTTTTCAAGCGAGCCTGATCCAAAGATCCATAAGTGAGCTTGAACCACAACCTATACCATTTATAGCTAGATTTATAGTCAGAGAGACTTTAGTTTTTTTTGAATGAGTTGTTTGTGAACAAGCACTTCCAGATTTAGAATTGTTTGAGGAATTACATTGATAGTTCCAGAATTAGTTGTCACCTTAAAATCACATTTTTGGTTGTTCTGAGAATTGCTATGAAGGTTCCAGAGTTGGTATTGGTTAAGACCTTGATTTCTCCCATATTTTGGTATTGTTTGTGGTTTTCTCGTAAAAACCACCATCTTCGGTTTGTGGTCATCCTTGAAAGCCATTTCTGAGAGCATTCAACTCTTGGATGAGATGCATTTTTTCATTTTTATCTCTTATTCATGGACTTTGATACATCCCTTTGGATTAAGGGGGAATGTTAGACACCTAACCACTAGGATTAAGGTTGGATTAGTATGTGTTATGGGATCATTTGTTAGAGTCCAAGAAGACTCGAAAATTGAATCAACGATTTTCATTATGTATTTATATGTACATTATGCACATCATTCTTTGAGATCAATTCTTGATATATAGTTGAACTTGGTTTCCAATTTGATTGTCTTACACCTTAAAGCGGTTTTGTAAGTCATAAATCTTCTATAAATATACCACACCCTTAGGCTTGGGGTTTCCGTTATGTGCCTGCATTGATTCCTGCAAAGACCTTTCATGTTCATGTTCATCAACCACTGCATCTTTAAACACGTCATCATTAGCCATGAAATCTAGTATCTTTGGTTAAAATATAATACGCATAAATTAATAACATTAGGAGGTGCATATGACTCATAATTAATAATCTCAATATAAAAACCATCTTTAAGTAGTGATAACCTATCCGCGACATTAACTAATGTGTCGGGGGGTAGCATTGTGAATCCTAGGAACAAAATTAATATTTTGTGACACAAAAATAATTTTAATTTTGTACTTGTAGTTTTTAAGATTAGGTGACATAAAATGAATTTTATTTTGTATTTGTCATGTAAAAATATCTAAGTCACCTATTACCTTTAGCACTTGCACCTTGAGGTCTAAGGATTTCTTTAAATCCAATATACATGATTCATAATCTGCAATGTTATTTGTGCACTCGAACTCCAATCAACATGAAATTAGATACTTGTTCTTTTGAAGGTCAATTAGATGCAACCAACTATGGAACCCTCCTATTTTTTTGAAACATCAAAATACAAAGTCCAAACATTAGCAACAACATGGTTAGTTTCTACACTATTACTATTTACATCCATATCACAAAAGTTAGTAGCACCAATTGGATTGCAAGGAAGGAGTTCCAACTATGTGTCTGGTGGTACAAGGGATGGTTTTGTAAGATAACATCCATGATCAACTTCTAATAAATAATTTATGAAATTACTCACACAAAACTAATTGGTGCATTATAATCTTCAAGCGCCATGATGGTATGTTTCATAAACATTTAACCCTCAACTCGAATTTGATTATTATTTCCCTTATAAGGAAGCCACACATGCTACCATTTAGTAGAAAATTATCCTTACAACTTGCTAGAACAATGTCTACTTAAAATAAATCCATAAGCTTTTGGAATGTCCACAATGACAATATCAATACATTGGTGAAATCTATGATCAAAAGATAAGTGAAGTATAACATTGTTAAGTTCACCAATTTCCTACACTAGACATCTATCTAATTTTATGATTATGGCATGAATCTTTTCCCATTTCGTATTGATTTTATTTGAACATATATTAAAGGTATAACATGTGCACACACACCAAAATCAATAAGGAAATTATGGACACTATAATCGAAATTTTCAAAAGTTAAAAGAAAGGGGGGCAAGTAGATCTTGAATTTACATTAGTGGTATTAACTACCAATATGAGAATAGTGGGAGACTTATTGAATGAGGCTTGGGAAGTAGTGATTGTCCTACTTGATGGAGGATAAGATGCAAATCCCTTGATTATCAATTCCAATGGCCTACCAACTTTTCCAACTCATAGATAGAGATATCAACACGATCCTTCTTCATATTCTCAATGATGTTATACTCAATGTCCTCATCTTTGGCAGGGTGTGCTGAAGTGGTCGGTCGTGAAACTTTGTTCGACACCTCAAGAATGACAAACTTATTCTTATTATTACTAGAATCATTATTTGAAGGCTGAGCAATTTCAGACTTATTCTGAGTGCCTTGAGCATGATTACTAGGAGGTAAAAAATTATCAACAATTGCTTCCTCATAACCTGCATAGGCACCGGCCCTTTGTTCCTCAAGTTATATTGCATAGTATTTTGTTGAGAAGGAGATTCACCCACTGGGGCTCACTAGACTCTTGTTAATCATTATTCAAAATAAGATCAAATGTGAAAATTGAATCGCCAACACGTGTGTCTTCCTCAATCGAGATTGGTTCATCAGTCTCTTGAGTTTCCTCTGAATACTCTTCTACTGACAAACTTTCTATAACATTGGCAACCACAACATTCATGTTATGTTTCCATTGTGGGCATGCTTTTTTTTTTTTCTTCAGAATGTGCTTCTTGATGAAAAGTACAATAATTATCCTTGCCCAAATTTTCAATGTTAAATACAACATTAAAGCTTTTTTCAAACTTGGTCATTTGATTGGTGTTATTCTTAAAGTATGGCTTAAAAGACTTATTAATAGTATAAGTTTCACTTGACTTTCTTTTGGGTTTAGATACTTCGTTGTTTAACAACTTCAAGGATTTAGTTAAGCTTTCCATGTCAAAAGGATCTTTGTCTTTAGTCTTAATGGAGGATTCTTGGGACCTTTTACCAATGTCCTTGGAATCTTTTAAATCTTCCTGATCAACAATGACTCCAATAGACCATAAGTATTTCTCAACCATTATTGCTTCCACAAATTTAAGAGCCAAAGTTTCCTTCGTAGCTCGCTTTACAAAGATGAAAATGTTAGTGGGAAAGGCAACATTATAATAACCATTAGTAATCGAATCATGAGGTTGCACATCAGTGATGAACTTGTTCAAAATATGTGTAAATATCTTATTAAAATAATTAACCTTTTCTTTATCCCCTATTTTAATGTTTCTAAGTTCTTTAAGTAACATGGCAAGAGTTTTATGATCAACAATTTTTTCTAAGAATAATTGTTTAAAATCCATCCAATTATAGATTGAATTTGGTGGAAGGATATGGTACCAAACTAATGCTCTACCCTCAAGAGTATATGAAAATAATATACAAGAAACATAACTAAAATGTACCTCTAACATCCTTAGATGTAAGTAGAAGTCATCAATATGATCGCCAATATTCGTTTTCTTGTTTGGATCATACTTTGTAAGCAACTTTTCTAAGTGCTTAGTTAAGTGATGAAGGTTTCCTGGAGTATTAAGAGGTTTCTTGGCCATGAAATCCAATTGGTCATCAACCATGTCTTCATTCTCCTCCTCCTCTTCACTCTTTGATTTTGAAGACTCTTCTCCTTTACTATTCATATTTTCGTTATTATTCAGTTGTTCATTACATCTTGGTTGTTCTTCATTAGAAAAGTGAAATTACTCCCTGTCTACTTCCATATTTTCCCCAATAGGTGGTGGAATGTCCCCTTGGTGAAGATATTCTTCAATAAATTTAAATAAATCTTCAAGGATTGTGGTAGCCAATTCCTCTTTCCTTGATTGCTTATGAGAAAGAACAAATGTGATAGGAAGTGATCCGAGAGCTCTAACAACCTGACGAGTGATAGGTTGAATTATCTGGAGTTGTTTGTAAGTGACTTTATAAGCAGGCTCCAGACCTTGGTGAGATGACTCTCCCTTCTAAGATATATGAGTTGGAGTTGAACGTAGATAATTTCTATGTTGAACAGAGGGTTCTCTATGTCAATGTGGTGAATTATCAACCATAAAAAGGCTTCCCTCCTTCTAGCGCTATATTGTTGACGGTGCTAGAAACTTCCGATATGCATGGGATCTCCCCAATATGAAGTCCCAATTAGACCTCACACCATTTGGGATAGGATCCCCATCCAGGAAATAGGCCTGACTTCCATATTCTTAATGATTTGCCTTGGTTTCAATAAACAACGTAAGAGAGAATGCATATACTTTCAAGGTGAACACGTAAGTTAACCTTGTGAAGTATTCAATTTCAAAGCGTATAAATGTTATTTCATGGAAGGGAAGAGAAAATGAGTCTTTAAGAGAAAAGTAATAGTACTATCATAATAAAGACACATGCATATATCTAAAAGAATTGTTGATTATCTTGTGAAATAGTTCATGAAATCAAGAGATGCACAATTCAAAGATGCATACTAAAGCGAATGAAATAATTCATTTTCATTTGTATGTAAAAACATAAACATAAACCATAAAAAATGAAATAATAGTCTTACAATCATTCACAACATATGCATGAAAGTGCGCCAAACCCAAGAGCTTCAAATCATTAAGTGAAAGTCCCAAGATTCACAATTACAATGATACAACACTAGCTCTAATAGTGGAATGTTAAGCCATCACATGCTCCTCAAAATTATAATCTTCTATCGTATGCCTAACTTGAGAAGCCAAGGTGAGAAGTCGTTTTCTTGAGTTATGAGGGTTCATTTATAAAAAATGAGGCGACTCTTGACCTCCCTTGTGACTCTTGACCTCCCTCATGAATCTTGAGCTTCCATGTGACTTTTCAAATTCCTATGTGACTTTTAGGCTTCTACATGACTCTAGATATTTTTAGTGACTTTTCACATTCCATGTGGGACCCATGGGCTTCCACACATTTTACATTTTCTCATTTTTTATGAAAATAGAACATTACATTCCATAAATTGTGGCAAAATATATTGAGAACATATGACTCTCGTGGTGACACTTTGAGAATCCATGACTTGGAAATGGTGATAGGAGATATTTGTGGTGTACCAATGGAAATCTCTTCTCTTTGTTGTTGTCTTTACAACTTCATAATAGGTATCTTTTGTAGTTCATCTACAACCTCCAAGGGGATGGTTATAGTATTGGAGTTTTTCATATCATCTTGATCTTCATCTATTTGTCGTAGTCCAGTGTCCCTTTTTCTCTTTGTTCTCTTTATGTCTCACCTCTACAAGCGTCTTATCGCAATATCTCCTTGATATCCTTCTTGAGCATCATCCTTCCATGTTAATATGGTAACACCTGCAAATTAATTTCACTCATGACAAGACAATATTAGTCCATAAATCACCTAGTATACCTTGTTTTTCATGCAACATGAGGACTATGATGGGACAATACAGAAGGTTGAGGAGAGAGGTCTTCTTGAGAACATTTCATAAGAGAAGGATGAAGGGAGTGAGGGACTAGGCATCGTTACTGTGCATTATGTAGTAGTTGAGAGAGAGTCAAGTCAGGGATTGCACAATGGGCAAGTATAGGAGGCAAGGAGGATTGAATGGGAAATGTGACTGCATAGTGTGTAGTGGTCGAGGGTGAGGCTAAAGGGATTGTGAAATTGAGTACTACAAGGGTCCAAAATAGGCTCCACTATCCACTATGAATTGCTAATGTGCAAGACAAGGCAGGGATGATAAAAATTTCACATTAGGAAAGTATAACCAACAAGACTAGATGACTGAGCACTACTGTTAATTAGTGCGCAATTGAGGGAGACTATCCTCTAGGATTGTGCAGTGCGTAGTTCTAGGAGGCAAAGGAATCATCAATGTGGCTTATTACTATGCAGCACGTAGTTGGAGGATACTAAAAGGTTTGCGAGGTGGCGAGGATAGTGAGAACTCCAAAAATGACTAAGTGTGGGATCAATGAGATAAGAAGGTGAGAGTGAAAGCATATAATGGGACGTGAACATGATCACAAAATTAAAGACAATTGACCACATGAAAATTACATAATTAGTACTCAAAATCAATATACATTCATTGAAAAGACAACAAGATGACACTTAATATATACCTTTAAAACGCAAATGTCGACTGTAAAGAGAAAGTGCACAATACTTAGGAATGAGTCCAATGCATGTCTCCATGATACATAGAATCCACTGATGTGAGAGAATTCACTAGAGATACCGCTTAAAGGTGTGTTATAACTTTCTTTCACAAATAATGATACTTCACTTAACAAAATATGACACTTGGGATTCCTTTAGAAAGGGACTTTAAAACTTAAAGAACAAGTATTAGATCACTCTAACAACTAAAAAAGTCAGTTCACATGATCAAAGAGAGGCTTAAAAATTTGAATGTAGGCCAAAATTTGGAGGGTGTTGTAGCAACGAAAACACAACTATACTAGCACTAACCTCCTTAATGGGGTAATCCTTCACAAAGATGGAGGCCTTAGGCAACCCAACCACCTACCTTAATTCTTCCTCCTCCTCAACCTCAACTACCCTAAAATAATCCAATTAAGCCACTCCAAATTCCTACTCAACCCAAACTGAATCCAAACAATAAGTAGGTCCAACAAGTCTACAGTGGAGAGACCTATTATCCTACCTATGTTGTATAAATCTAATAAATCAACCTCATATCTAGGAAGGTACTTCCTAATGCTCACCAACCTTCTCTAGAAGAATATATTGAAGAAGATAAGGAATAAATCACTCATCAAGCCAACAAACCTCCTTATCCTGAAAGGTTGATCCATCTTAAACCATACACCACAAAAGGATCTAAACTTTTGGGATAATTGAAAAAATATGTATGTAAAAATTTCTCTCCTATAGGGCATCAAATATGTTCCCATATATAACAAATTCATCAAATAAGAATGTTTTAGGAGGCCATGAAGGAAGAGTAATGATGACCCCACTATTAATGCCATTGGGAAATTGGTTCATCTAATGCTTGGGAAGGTCATCATCCTAAAGTATCTATATCCCAACAACCTAGTAGTGGATATACATGTCAAAAATATTGTAGTTCCCAACACCCTCATTTATTTAGGGACTGCAATTAATGTCATGAGAAATGATACCATGCTTAATCTTAACCTCGAAGGATCCTTAAGGAAAACCACAACAATGCTACAACTTGTAGACAAATCCACATTAACACCTGAAGGTGTCATTGAGGATGTCATGGTTTCCGTTGACTCCTGGGAGTACCCCATTGATTTCCTTGTACTCTAGAGTAAGACCAAGTTCAATGACTATCCTCTTATCCTATGAATACCTTGGTTAGTTACTGTTAATGCCTATATCATTTGTAGAGTTGGGCATGTGAAAATTAAAAAAGGGTAGCTCACAAAACAACTTGTACTATACCCCCTGCTCAACCTCTTATTGAGCATGATTTTCCCATGTGGGTAGAAGAGGAATTTTTTTATCAATCGTCACCCTACCCCATTTGTACATTATAAGCCACTATTTGTAGAAGGAAATTGGATTAGGATAATCTAATTAACAATTTTATGCAAAAAGGTATCGTGCTGCCATGCAAATTGATGGACTAAAAGAAGAACCTTTAGGAAAATCTAAAGACATTCCATGGGAAAAATTAATCATTGTTGGTTATGATAAAAATAATATCAAAATTGTAGAAATATACCCCTTTATAACTCTGAAAATCATCCCTTTCCTTTTAGCTAATCAAGAGGAACAATTTCTCATTATTTTAAGGAAGAACCTTGATGCTTTTGCTTGGGATTACAAAGAAATGAAAGTATTCCATCCCTTGGTATGTACACATCATATACACATAAAATAATATCATAAACATATTCACCAACCTCAGAGGATAATGAACCCTACACTCAACGATATTGTAAAAGAGGAATTGCATAAATTGTTAGATGCAAGATTTATTTATCCTACTTCAAACAATGCGTGGATGTCACCTTTAGTCATTGTACCCAAAAAGAATGGGAAATGGAGAGTTTTTCATTGATCACAAAGAGCTCAATAAGGATACTAAGAAATATCACTTTCTTTTACCTTTTATTGACCAAGTTTTGGAAGCTATTGTAGGAAGGAATATATTTTCATTTGTGGATGGTTTTAGTGGATACAATCAGATACAAATTAGTCCTGAAGACTAGGATAAGACTACTTTCACATGCCCATGGTGGACCTTTTCATATAGGATCCTTCCACTCAGATTGTGTAATTCCTATGTCAACTTCCATAGGGTGGTATTTTGTCTTTTTTTTTTTTTTTTATCTTATGCATGACTCGATTGAGTATTATATGGATGACTTCACAGCTTATGGAGATGCGTTCCAAGAATCCCTCTTTAACTTGTGCAAAGTTGTGAAAAGATGCATTGAAATGAATCTCTCTTTAAGTCTAGAAAAGTGCCAAATTTTTATGAATGCAAGAATTTTCCTAGGCCACTTACTCTCTAAGGAATGGATTTAGGTTGACCCTAATGAGATTTCAATTATCAGAAGGGCTCTTGTTCCACAAAAAAAAGGATGTTAGGAGCTTCCTAGTACTAGTTGGATACTATAGGAGATTTATCAAAGATTTCAATAAAATTGTTTCACCTTTATTTGATTTACTAACAAAAGACTCTAATTTATGTTGTACATACCATTGTCAAAAGGAATTTGAAAATATCAAGGAAAAGATTACAACTGCACTAGTTCTCAGGGGCCCAAATTGGGCCTTTCCGTTCCACACTCACATAGAAGCATCAAAGTAAGCAATAGGGGAAGATTTGGGGCATTTGTAAGGTAATTTTCCTTATGCTATCTATTTCAGTAGTAAAAAATTGTCCCAGGCTAAACTCAAATATACAATCGTTGAAAAAGATATTTTGTCTATGGTACAATCCTTGAATAAATCCAGACATTACATTACAAGGTCTCAAGTTTTTGTGCACATTGACCATGGAACCATTAAATATTTGATTAATAAACCTGATTTCAATGCTCAAATTATTAGATGGTTATTTCTTTTACAACAGTTTGATATATCCATTGTTGACAAGCCAGGGAAAGAAAATTTTGTTACTGATTTCTTATCTAGACTAACCATGTCTGCAAAGAACAGAGAGATGGTATATGATCAGCTCCAATATGATCACCTCTTTTCCATATTGGAATTGTCACCTTTGTTTGTTGATATAGAAAAATTCTTGGTTGCTAGCCAATTTCCTCTTGATCTGTCTTCCAAATAAAAGAAAAAAGTTGTCAAAAAAAGTGTCCTTATACCTAGATTTGGGGCAACCTTTTCATATTGGGACCTAAACAAATATTAAGGAGAAGTCCTTGATATCTTCTCAACATGTCATGATGGACCCTATGGGGGCCATTTTGCTGCTAAGAGGACAACCTTCAAGATTCTTTAGGAAGGTTTCTATTGGCCTACCCTACACCAAGATGCTAGAAGGTACACTTCTCAGTGTAATGAGTTTCAGAGGGTGGGGAAGCCTACACAAAGGGATGAGATGCCACTACAACCTCAAGTGAATTTTCATCCATTTTAGAAGTGGGACATGGATTTCATTGGCCCATTTACTTGCT
Organism: Pinus taeda; assembly: GCA_000404065.3. Classification (NCBI taxonomy): domain Eukaryota; kingdom Viridiplantae; phylum Streptophyta; class Pinopsida; order Pinales; family Pinaceae; genus Pinus; species Pinus taeda. The sequence goes on along the minus strand of APFE030517272.1, from coordinate 39,947 downwards.
ATATCGACAAAATAAGTATATCATTGTATGCACAGATTATCTAACCAAGTGGGTTGAAGTGAAGGTAGTCAAAGAAGTAGCAAAGTAAAAAGTGGTAGAATTTTTAAGGGAGAACATTTTTTGAAAATTTGGTTTCCCAAGGGAACTTGTCACCCACTAAGGAACTCAATTCACTCCCAACCTAATTGATGGGATAATGAGGCAACATCATATCAGACACATAAATTCCACCCCATACACCCTCAAGAAAATGAGTAAGAAAAAGTGACCAACAAATCATTAGAAGCCATCTTGACTAAGGTTGTTAGGAAAAACAAGAAGGATTGGGTAGACAAGCTTGTTGAGGCCACTTGGGCCTACAATACTACATGGAAGAACACCATTGCATTCACCCAATTTGAGTTGATCCATGGTAAGAAAGTCACGTTTTCCATTAAATTTGAATATAACACATTGAGAACAGTAGCACAAATTGATTTAGATATCACAAAATCTTACGAAGAGAGATTTTAGTAATTGAATTCCCTTGATGAACTTAGGTTGTAGGATCTTATGCATACTAAAGTGGTTCAATTACAAATAAGGGGTTGGCATGACAAGCACATCATGGATAAAACCTTCTAGGAGGGTGATTGGGCCCTCTTATATGATTCTAGGTTCAAGAACTTCAAAGGGAAACTCATGACCAACTAGTTAGGTCCTTACCTATTGGAAAAATGCCATGATAATGGCTTGAATCAGATCTAGACATTTGATGAAGAGAAAATACCACTTCTAGTCAATGACTATAGATTGAAGTTTTATAGGAAGACCCTTTGAAAGGCTCAATTTACTAGTTCAATAAGTAGAGAGCTAAATGTGATTGAGAATCTCAAGGCTCAAAATCCATTACCACTTAATGAAGCAAAAAAAAAAAGAAAAAGATCCTGGTGAAAACCTCTATGAGGCACTTGAGGCAGACTTTGGTTAAAAACCTCTTTAAGGCATATAATGAGCTTGAAGAAGAAATAAAAACAAAAAAATAAAAAGATCCCGAGGTGAAAACTTCCCTCAAGGCACCTAGGGAAAACCAGGTTAGGTTGAAAACCTCAATGAGGTAGTTTGTAGGTCTCGTAAACAAAAAAAAATAGAAAGAGAAATAAGAAAGAACAAGAAGAAAGAGAAAAAAGAAAGAGGCCTCTATTTTATTTATTCTAACAATATTGCAGGTGCAATAAGATTCTAGTAGCAATAAAAAAGGCAAGCATCACGTTGGGTTGTGTTATATTCTTTCCACGACTAGCCTACGTAGTTAACTGGGGGGTTAGAGGGGGGGCAGAGCCCCCCCTTTGTTGCGCCAATTGCACAACGAGGGGGTCACAGGGGGTTTGAGGGGGGCAGTTAGCCCCCCTCTACGAGGTTCAGGGCAGCGCCCTAGGGATTTTTTTTTTTTTTGGACCCTATATTAGGTTGGGCAGACCTACCTATGGTTTTGTGCATGGTTTTTGCACATGGTTTTGGATGCGATGGTTTTCGGTCCATGGTTTTGGACGCGATGGTTTTCGGACCATGGTATTGGATGCTTCAACATGTATAAATATGTGTTGTAACATTGAAATGAACATAATGAAAAATCAAGCTGGTAGACCCAATTTTGGTATCCAGGGGAAAATTTCTGTGTATATGTGTTTTATGTGTTATGCTCTCGCATTGTTTATTTTTGGTTTTAGAATTCATATGCAAGTAATTTATGTACGGGGTTAAAACATTCATTTGGTATCAGAGCTATTTTGGCTTCAAGGGGATGCCTTTGTAGATGAAGGGTTTCGCTCAGGCCTATGATAGACCCTGTTCAGTGGGAGATTTGCGGGATCGATTCTAGTGGTGAAAGAAGATGACAATTAGTGGAAAGATAGATATCGAGAAATTTAATGATCAGAGTTTTGAGTTGTGGAAACTGAAGATGGAGGATCTGTTGGTGGATAAATATCAATGGATTGCGGTAGATCTGGGTACTAAACCAACGGGAGTGTGCGATGAAGAATGGAAGAAGTTGGATCAGAAGGCAAAAAGCACAATACGATTGTGTGTCTTAGATTCAATATTGCTGAATGTATCAGGGGAAGCTATGGATAAGGCTTTGTGGGACAAGTTAGGGAATTTGTACCAATCTAAGTCTCTGGTGAATAAACTGTTCCTACGGAAAAAATTGTATAACCTAAGGATAAAAGATGGAGACTCGGTGACAGAGCATCTGAACGCATTTAATATTGTGGTAAGTCAATTATTTTATGTTGATATTAAAATTTCAGATGAAGATAAGTGCATTAATTTGTTGTGTTCTCTACCAGAAACAACGTAAAATTTGAAATAGGAACTGATACTGTTACCCATTTCGTAGAGATAGCAAAAAAGTGACCTGATTTTGAAAAGGGGCGATGCAGAACACACATATTTTTTCTAAAGCATAGTTTTTGGCACTTTAAATAATCGATATGATTTTGTTTTGTGTTTTTTCGTTGTTTTATTTTTATTTTTACATTTTCATTATTCTTTGAAATTTTAATATTTTTTGGAGTCATGATAAAATATTTTACGCCATTATTTTGAAATGTTGAAAATTTTCCCTTGAAAAAAAAGTGTGATTCCAGCATCAACGCTCTTCATTTTGAGGGTGTTTTTTGCACAAAATTTACTATTGAAAACAAAAGTGTTATTCGAACATCAACACTTTTCGTTTTGAGGGTTTTTTTTGCAAAGTGTTATTCGAACATCAATACTTTTTGTTTTGAGGGTGTTTTTTGGACAATTTTTGCACAAAATATTGGTTTTCACCCCCATTTTTAAAACATGTTGAAAATTTACCCTAGAAAAAAAAGTGTTATTCCAGCATCAACACTACTTGTTTTTAGCACTGTTTTTTATGTTTTTACGGAATTTTTTTTTCCAGAGTTCCTGTTTTAAGTTTATAGTTCATGTTTCAAATTTTACATTGTCCATATTTGTGGGATAGTCTGGTTATTGCAATAGGTAGTAATGCAACTGCCTTGCAGTGTGATGAAATAGTCTCATCATTCATGATGGAGGAGATGAGACGGAAAAATATGGAGAGCCAGGATGGTGATGCCTTGTCTCTACAAGGACGATCCCAAAACAGAAACAAAAATAAGTCATCGAGTGGGAGATCTAAATCTAGAGGGAGATCTAAATCTCTAGGAAAACCTGTAAAGGTGGTGTGCTGGAAATGCAGAAAGGAAGGGCACTACAAAAGGCACTGTAAATCTAAATCTCCTGACAAAGGAAATGGATCTGATGATGCTCCTTCTGCAGAGGCGAAAACCACCTCAGATGAAGGTGGGGATGCGTACTTGGCTTCTTCAAGTACACATGTAGATCATGAGGCATGGTTGATTGATTCAGGTGCATACTTTCACTTCACTCCCCATAGAGAGTGATTCTGTGAGTATGAGAAATATGATGGTGGTGATGTCTTCTTGGGGGATGATAGGAAGGCTAGAAGCATTGGTCCTGGAAAAGTAAAGTTGAAGTTGCAGGGTGGAAGGGTTAGAACACTTTCGGTCATTCTGCATATTCCTACATTGGCCAGAAATTTGATTTCCGTAAGCAAGTTGGATGATGCAGGTGTAAAAATAGTGTTCAAGAAGGATACCTGCAAGATGGTTCAGGGAGCACTAGTATTGATGCGGGGAGTTTGGATTAGAACTTTGTACAAGCTGCAACGTAGCACGGTTGTTGATGGGTGCAACAGTTATGTGGTTCCTGAAAGTGGAGCAGAAAATCTAGTGGTCTCTGGAGAGAAGACCATGCTGTGGCATCAAAGGCTTGGACATATTAGAGATAAGGGCCTTCGAATACTTCATGGTAAAGGTATGGTAGAAGGTATGAGTAATAACTCTCTGGATTTTGATTTCTATGAAAATTGTGTATATGGGAAGAAGAATCGGGTGATTTTCCCCTCTGGTCGTAAGAGGGAGAAACATATATTAGAGCTTGTGCATAGTGACGTGTTTGGACCTGTGAAGGTTCCATAACTGGGTAAGTCTGTGTACTATGTATCATTTATAGATGAATTCTCAAGGAATACATGGATATATTTCCTTAAGAATAAATCTGAGGTCTTTGACAGGTTTCAAGAATTTAAGGCTCTAGTGGAAAACTAGACAGAGAAGAAAATAAAGGTGTTGAGGTCAAATAATGGTGGAGAGTTTTGCAGCAAGGAACTTGAAGAATTATGTAAGAAGTGTGGTATGCCATAGTACCAATCTTTTGCAACACCTTGTACGGACCATAATACTTTGGTGATAATTTATTATCTTTCTTAGCTTGCTTGAGGGACATTTTCTTATATGGTTGTAGCCATAGGAATACCCAATCATCTACATCAAAACTTCTTTCGCTGCGATGTTGATCTGCCTGTTGTTTCATTCTATTCTGTGCCAACACGAGGTTATCCTTTAAGAGTTGCAAGACTTGTTGTTGATGTTCGATGTGATGTTCCACTGCTTGAACCCTAGAATTTTCTCTTAAATATGATGTGATGGATGGTGGCTGATATCCATAAAGTGCCATAAATGGGGTCATTTTTGTTGTTGTATGGAAGGAAGTGTTATACCACCATTTAGCCAGAGGTAACCATTTGACCCATTTTGTCTATTTATTAGATACAAAGCAACGAAGATATATACTTCCAAACATTTGTTTACTATCTCAGTTTGCCCATCATATTGAGGATGATAAGATGAGCTATGAGCGAACTGAGTACCAAGACAAGAAAATAATTCTGTCCAAAAATTTCCAGTGAAAATGGGATCTCTGTCACTTACAATAATCTTTGGGTTTCCATGTAGCTTTTGAATTGTTTCCATAAATGCACTAGAAACTGTACTGGCTTTAAATGGATGTGCTAATGCACAAAAATGTGCGTACTT
>APFE030517272.1:12804-34999 GCA_000404065.3 Pinus taeda | reverse complement strand
AAGAAAAAGGTTCAAGCAGTGAAAGATCACATCAAGCATCAACAACAAGTTCTCTAACTTTTAAAGGATAACGCCACTTCGGTGCAAAATCAAACAAAACAACAGGTAGATCAACATCATAGTGAAAATGTTTTGATGTAGGTGATTGGGTATTTTTACTGCTACATCTCAAGCAAGCTATTTATGAGAAGGAAATGTTGGCAATACTACATGCACTTAAAAAAAGGCGACCTTACCGAATGGGAAGACTCTTCAAGGATGAGGATGTGGAAGCATTGTTTTGTGCTATTTATATTATCCAACCAAATTGGATAAACGAAGCAAGGGATGAATGGAAGAAGGATGAAGAAGTATGGCCACTTATTCAAAAGTTGCAAAAGATCCCAATTCAAAAAATATTCCCAAAAATTGAAGAGGAAGGAAAAACCATATTGGAACCTGGAGCAGTCACAGAAACAAGAACCCGACAGCTACGAAATGGATAAATTTCAGAGTATCTCATCAAGTGGAAGATTTTACCCACTGAAGATTCCACATGGGGAGGACAAAAATTTTATACCGAAGCATCAAGAACTACTCTAGGGTTGAGGACAACACTTTTTGAACGAGAGGGGCATGTTAGGCCCCTATACTACTAGAGTAACCCCTTATTGTTATTAGTACAACCCACATATTATATTGATGTACCCATGTAGTGCCCATATTGTTACTATTGTGCCCCATAGAAGCCCGCTATTATTATTATTGTGCCCTTACATTATTATTGTTATGTAGGCTCTGGTTATGTTATGACCCCTTAGACTCCTATATATAGAGAGGATGTCTTTTCATTTGAATCATCCAAGAATTGTTCATTTACGTAATGTAAAGGAGGTTTCCCCCTCGAAGAGGCCGAATTATAAGGCGTTGATCTATCTTTTCTATCTTTTCTTGAGTTGGTTTCATAACATGTATCCTATACATAGGGAGTACGATAGTGCACAATGTGTCCATCTGTAGTGTTATGTTCCCTATCCTCTTTTCCCAACTCATCAGTCAAATGAGAGGTAATTCCCATCGGTCTCAGGCTATGTGGGCAGGATGTATGTTGGGGTGTCCACAAGAGAAGGTGAACCATTCATCCTCTACATATATCATAAGCTCTAGGGGATGGTGAGCCACTTACCCTATGCTCTCTTATATCACCATGGGTTATCACAAGGGAAGTTGAACCACTCACCCTATACATAGCATACCTATATGGGAAGGTGAACCACTCACCCTATGGTCGTACATAGTTCCAAGAAGTACCCCAAGCACCTAAAAGCTCCAATACCTTAGTATTCAACTCAAGCGGGACCCTCATGGGAGGGTTCTTCCATGACTTCAAGTCTCTCTCGTAAGGTTAAGAATATTACCTTCCATAAGGGCTTCACAAGAATGTCATCAATATGCTCATCTATCCTAAAGTGTTGGAATCTTATTGCTCCTCATTGTACCATATCCTAGATAAAGTGGTACCTGATGTCAATATTCTTAGAGGAGTCGTGGAAAACAAGATTATCTGAAAGGAAAATATCACTCTCATTGTTGTAATATATCATTGTGGTATCCAACATGTGCTCAAATAGCTCACTAAAGAGCTTCCTCAACTGGACAGCTTGAAAATAAGCCATACTAGCAGCAATATATTAAGCCTTAGTGGTTGTTAAAGAAACCAATTTCTACTTCTTTCTCATCCTTGAAATTGAATCAAACCCCAATGAGAAGTAGCATCTTGACATTCTCTTTCTATCTAACAAATTACTAGCCCTGTTAGCATTAGAATATCCATGTCGAATTAAATTCCTAGCAGTGTATCTCAACCCATAGTTGATTGTGTAATGAAGATATCTCAAGAGAATATTAGCAACAATCCAATGTCTGTGATGAGGCTCAACCATAAATTACTCAAAAAATGAAGCATATGTCCAGACGAGGGTTTACCATGAAAATTAGGACCCCCACAAGTTATCTGTACTTGGAAGGGTTTTCTAATTTGGGCCCAACATCACTTCCACATAGCTTCTTGAAGTTGAGTTCCATTGGAGTAGACACGAAATTTCAATCCACCATTCCACATCTCTCTAGTAGCTTCACAATGTATTTTCCTTGAGAAAGGAAATTTTTACCTAGCTTCTTCTAGACGTCTAGTTCTAGGAAGTAATGCATCATTCCTAGGTTCTTCATCTTGGACTCAAAATTAAACTCCATCTTGCATTGATAAATGGGAGGGTCTGCACCTATTAGAAAGAGATCATCAACATAAAGGAGAAAAGTAAGAGGCATGTCCTTTTTAGCCTTGAAGTATAGGTTAGGATCAACATAGCTCCTCATAAATCCCAACTTCACAAGATAACTATCCATCCTCTCTTACCAAGACCTAGGGGCTTGCTTCAACCCATAGAGAGCTTTCTTCAACCTGCATACATGTGTCCTTTGATTTTGTACTTCAAAACCCTAAGGTTGTTCCAAGTAAACGTCCTCCTTAAGGGAGCCATCAAAGAAAGTAGTCTTGACATCCATTTGATGTAGGCTCAATCCTTGATTTGCAATGAGAGAAATTATAGATTGGATAGTGGTGTATCGAGCAACCGGTGAAAATATTTCATCATACTCCACTACTTCCTTTTCAGAAAAGCTAGGAGAAATGAACCCGGCCTTGTACTTTTAATAAATTCCATCAAATCCATGTTTAATTTTGTAAAGCCATTTGGAGGTGACTATAGACTTTTCATTAGGTCAAGGAACCACATCTGAGACATCATTCTTCATGATTGATTCATATTCTTCATTCATCGCATCTTTCCATGGTTCTCTACAAATTCTTCGAATGTGCAAGGTTCAAGTTGAAAAATAATACACATGGGAGGCAAGTACCATGGATACTTGTTTGACTTCTTAATTTCATGAAATGTCCCTCTTGGAGAATAATGTCTCTCTACATCTTCAAGAGTAAATTTAAGCCATAGTGGTCTTTTCAATGAGGTAGAGGAATCACCGGGACATCCACTATAAAATCCACCAGTACATCAACATTGGGGATAGGCTCATGCATCAGAGGTTCATCTTGTTTTTTGGTAATGTCATCATCGTCCTTCCGTGAGATGGGGAGATCTATGGCCTTCCTGAGGATCGTGTTTGTATCAAAGGTAAGATCATGAATTACCTCCACATCTCTTTGACCAGGTACATAGATTCTATATGCCTTTGAATTTTCACTGTAACCGAAGAATATACCTTTCTTCCTAGAAACACCCAACTTATTCCTTTTCTCTTTGGGCACTTGAAAGTATACAGGACAACCAAAGATTTGAAAATGAGAAACATTAGGTTTCTTACCAGTGAAAAATTCCTCGAGTGTCCTGAAATCTAATTCTTGATGAAGGCTCCTATTTTTAACATATATAACAATGTTAACAGCTTCTCCCCACAAGAATTTTGTTAGACCTTGATCATGGAGCATGGAATGGGTGACTTCCATGATTGTTGGATTCTTCCTTTCAGTAACTCCATTTTTCTCAGGAGTGTATGGAACAGTTAACTCCCTATTAATGCCAATCTCTATGCAAAATTCATTGAATTCATTTGATTCATATTGGGTTTCATTGTCGATCCTCAATATCTTGATCTTATTCCTTGTTCAATTCTCCACTAATGCTTTGAAAGAAAATAATCATCTTAACACTTCATTCTCCTTCTTCAAGAAATCGATCCATGTTTTGCATGATAAGTCATCCACAAATATTTCATAATATGTATATCTTCCCAATGAGGTTACGATCAGGGAACCAAATAGGTCATAATGGACCAATTGGAGAATTTCAATTGTCTGGCTTTCACTAGAAGGTAATGGTACCTTTGTATGTTTCGTAACTTCTCATCCCTAACAAAATCCTTCATCATTCATATTAATTTCGAGCATCCATGTGTCCATCTTCCTTACCCCAAGTAAGGATTTGTAATATAAGTGGGAAAATGTCTGGTGCCATAATTCACATTGAAGAGAAGTATCAATCACTAAATATCCCAAATGCCTTCCTCTAACTTGATGGATACAATCAATCCGAAATCCAATAGTAAATGCATCTTTAGGATTTCTTTGTCAAATATGTACCTTTCCGTCAATGATTGCTACCTTGAAGCCTTTATCTTCCATTTCAGAAATAGACACCAAGTTCATCAGATCAGGCACATACAACACTTCTTGAAGATGTATGATTTGCCTTGATTCAAGTGAAGAGTGATAGTACCTATCCCTTTCACAAGGGACGTGGAATTATCTCCATGTATGATATTTAGATTAGTCTTCTCTTCAGCAAAATTTGAGAGGGCCTCCTTATATCCAGCGAATTGCCTTGAGGGTCCACTATTAATCAATTGATGATCAAAAGTATCTGGAGGAGGGGCAGTAGAAATAGAAAAAATAAGATAGAACTCATCTTGTTTTTCTACAAAATTACTTTCATCATACCTATAATTTCTTGTCCCTTTGGGAGGTCAACCATTTCCATTTCGAGCAGCTGGACCATTCCTCTTTCTTTTGTTGTTGAACTTGTTGTTCCTTTGATTTCAATTTTCTTTGAAATTGTTGTTGTTCTTATCATCATTCCTTAGATGATTTTACTTGTGAGGACACTCTATACCATAGTGGATGAGCTAGTTGCAATTGTATCACCTACCATTTCCTCCTCCTTTGAATCACTTCTTAGATCCTTGACCCTGTCTCATTAGACCAACATCCTTCTTTGTTTTCGCATGAGAGGAGAAATCAGGAGGTTCATTTCCATTGGAGGACTTATCTCTCTTCATCATCCTTGTGTCCTCTTAAGTTCATCTAGCCAATAACTCATCAAAACTAGGTATCCTACCATTGTTGAGAATGGTGGTTACAAATACATCCCACGGAGCACTGTTTCTAGAGAATCTTTGGCACAAACAACTCAATTATTCATGCCTAAGTTGACTTCTAATGTTAACTAGAACATAAGTATTTCTTCACTCACTACTCATTGGAAAAACATTTGTATTTTCATGAGGATGTATTTCTAGAACAATTCCATAGTTCATCCCCCAAACATATACAAGAGATGAAACCATTATTAATCAATTTTGATAAGTAATAGTGCACATTTTTCTTGGTATGTTGATTACACCACCCACACTAGGCCTAGAGTGAACATTATTGGGAGCAAGAGATTTGAAATACCATAGCTTTAGCATGGTGCCATGGTTTTATTGGAGGTTGCATTTCACTTCCACTCTTAAACAACATCAATTTTGTTCTCTTGGGAAGCTGGTGGAATGTTTTTTTTACATAGAAACATGCATACTGATGCTTGGTCTCTAGGACCACATGTCCTTGCTCAAAGGCTTAATTAGTGCATGATGTTGCAAAATACTCAACTTAGACAAGAATCACAAGGCAATTCCTCAACCCACAATCTTTCCATCCCTCACATGTGGACTAGAAACATTTAGCCCTTGACATGTCGAGGGTCAATTTTTGTAGGTGTAGTTGTGGATAAAACCAGAATACATCCTAAGGAATGGTCGAGCAATAATATGAAATTCGTTTTTTCTGAATGAGAACTCTATCACCTCTCAAAGATTATAACAACAGGATATTGGTCACATTCTTATTTCTCCTAAACAAAAGCTTGAATTCTAGATCATTGATTTTGGGTTGTAATGCATTGCTACAAAGAAAGTTAAGTTCCCTTTTGCACTATTCATTTTCTTTGGGAAATTCTTATTGCGCAAACTTAACTATGGTTAGTGCCAGTGTTGTCATGGAAGTAGGAACACAAGGTGATGTTGATATTACAGTGGTAAATTTATAGTCTCCATTTCCATTACCATTAGCGGCATGTCTTGAAAAACACTAGGAATACACCACCTTTCATCTTCTAATTTGCAACAGACCAACAATAGTAGTCGTGTAGAAAATTTCATTAGCACTGACATGAAATAGACCAAATGAGATGACGTTTTCCTAGAAATTAATGGTGATGTTAGAGCATCATTTTCTTATGGTAATAATGTATCTAATCCTTCTATTCTCACAAAAAAATAACTTATTGTGGTCTGAAAATTTAAGTGCCACATTCTCTCCTAGTTATAGCACAACCAAATTCTAATTCTATGGGCTCTGTACTTTGTGACAATGCCACTTAGGGTGACATTCAGTTGGGGACCGCACTCTACATTCACTTGCAAACAACATATGGTTGTTCGAGCTCCCATTAGGTATCTTGTTGTAGGTCACTCAACAGCCATGACACCCTTGGTATTCAGTTTCATCCCATTTTCTTGCATAGTGAGGTTTCACGTTTATCTTTCATTGCTTATGATGTGTTGACCATTAACCATTTTTCCATCTCCCATAGTGTGGCTTCGTTGATATGGTTTATCATGGCTATGGTTGTTTAGGCTTAGATGGAAATCTCAGATCTATTTGTGCTTTCAGTGTATGTTTTTACCTGCACACTAGTGTGGTAGTTCATGAGCGATGGAATCCTTCCTGACCAAGCATGTGTTGCTCCCTTGTGAGTGATGGATATTTGATTCTTTGTGACCCTTAATTTTCTTCTCCCTTGTGTGATCTTTGAGTACCTATAAAGGGATGAGTTTCTTTCATGTTTTTACGAGGCTCTTACTACTATTACATGAATGACTGTGATCTTAGAAAGGGTATTTTTTTTCGTTTCTTTCTGTGTGACCCTATCTAGAGCTTCTTAGTGCTTTGCAGGTTCTTGGATCTCTCATTTTCATTAATGGAATTTATGTTTTCTTCCCTTCATCACTTTCTACAGATACAACCTTTCCGTTGTCCACATTTTCCTCTAAAATGATCTACGCACTCTAAGTTTTGTATTAATTCAATTTTTGATGCATATTTCAAATAAAGAATAACTCTAGACTGAGATTACAATTTTTTTTCCAAAAACCACATTCATCTACAACATCATCAGCCAAAATATCACTCAGATAACCAATTAATACTCACACCTCTTCTACAATTACTTGTAGCCACAATTTGTTTCTTTACAACTCACATCCTTTGTATAATTTATCTCATTTTTTAGAGTTAGTTTCTTGTGAAAAGTAAGGAGTAGGTGATGACCTTACATAAAATCTACAAGCAAATACTTTCCCTGTAGTAGTCCATAGGGAATCCTCAACACCATCCACATAAAGGAAAGAATCCCAGAAGCGATAGTAATGAAAAGTAAGAATGCAAGTCATTTCTTGTAATACGAAGCCACTAACAAAAACCCACAAGTTAAGACCAAAAAAATATCTATACTTGCCTCAATTACCTAAACATTGATGAAAAAAATTACATGCTATTTTCCACAGACATAAGATCTCATCTCTCAGCCCAATATGAATTCTTCTCCTTGTCTGTCTGGCTATCAACATGAATAGGTCTCTATGGAGGGAAAACCCTAATAGGATTTGGGCCAAGGAGTACACAAACAAGTGAGGGGCAAGCACCTATGTTTTTCCCTCTTGATCATCCGAACTTATTTTTTGATAACTTCTGCCTTGAAGTATTCAGTACAAAATGTTGCTTTCCCTTATCATAGAAATTTGTAGTTTGCAAAAGTAGAGACTGAAAAATTTCTTATATCTGTGGTTGAAAGTTTGGAACTGGATTGGAAACAAGTAAGGAAGGAGTCTACAATAGACACTTTGAGGGGAAAGCACATTACTCTCGGTAAATCCTATGTATCTTGTGGATATCCATGTAACTATTTTTCAACCTAGACAATATTTGAAGTAGCCCAAGTGAGTCGTACTTGTTGATTATTTTGAACACTCTTTCAGAGTAAAATAATATTTTCTTTAAAAAGCTTCATGATTCAAAAATATTATTTTTTACATAAGGATGGGTAGAGTGTCTACCTAAGACATCATACAGTTCAACCTACTTACATAGTTCAGCTCTAGAACTTTATCTACAATATGAAAAGCTGCAAAAGTATGAATTGAAATGTATTTTATTTAGTTTTTCATGTTTTTTTTTTCTTTGTTATTTTATAATATTTTCCATGTATTTTTTTGAATCAATGAAATTTATTTGTTTTCTATTCTAATTCTTTTATATCCCCTAATTATCAGGATTTGATAATAATCACTTTTCTAGACTTGGGAGGACTAATAAGCCAAGCAAATAAAAGTGTGGTAATGTTCATTCAATGTGACCTGGAGAGTGTCATCGATGATATAAGTTCTACATATCTTGTACTAATATGTTTAGACAGATAGAAACTCAAGAAACTGGATATTAAGAATTAACATTAGAGGCAAAAAGTAATGGGGTTTATGGATGTAAACTATTTGATATTCATGGAAAATTCGTTGAGTGATTAGAAGAAAAATGGAATCCTAATTTTTTAATGGTTGGTATTTATTTCCTTAATTTCAATTAAAACTTCAAATATATTTTCATCATGGATCATACCATGTGAAAAAGGCATTTTACTGCTATCAGAAATTTAGGATGGAATGAGTTTCATTGTATCATCATAACTGCCACCTAAAGACAGATGATACCCTTAGTGGAGGCTAGCAGACTATGATATGATGCACTTGGTGACATATTTTTCCCTTTCAACATATTCTTATACATGTTCTTGCTTAGAGGAGCATCTTCTGATCTATTTCACACTTCACTGGGAAAAATACATATTTGGAGGTGTTTCTCACCGCTTGGTGCCATCTCACATTACATGAGAAATTTTTGCATATCTGGAGGCACGACTCATATTATAGTGATCTTTAAAAATAAATGGGGAGGTTTATAGAGAGCGTAATTCATGAGATGGTGACAAGTGGCATTTAAAACTCTTACTTGAAGGTAAAAAATACATCTTAGGAGGATCAACCATCATCTTGGAATGTTTTTGGAGGAGTGTCACATGTACCAAAGAAGAGGAACACTCTAATACGGGAAGTCTCTAGGGATTTTCAAAGAAAAGAAAGGCACGGCGAAATGCCAACATACCTTATTTGAGAGAATTCCCTAGCTAGAAAGAAAACCCATGGTACCTATGCATTATCTAAAGTACGATTATAGCATAATTCGAGGACAACTCCACCTTTTCTTGAGTTATATTGCTATTTTATTAAGAGTAAGCTTCTAGATGAGAATTCTTGAGGACCATCCAAGTGAGGAAGGTGGCTCACGCTAGCAAGGAAGTATCTAGCACATTCCCCAATCCTAAAGAAGAACCTCTATGAGTGCTCTCCTTCAAGGAGGCTTCAAGACCTTATGTATATTTTAGAATTATGTTTTGGAGGAAAAGGGGAATCAATAACTTTGTAGAGAATTCATGATAATATTTTATTGGAAAGTGGTTGCTAAAATAAGCTACAAAAGGAGGAGCACTTCTCATTCACAAGGCATGGTTGCATGAATGGGATTTTCCCTCCTAGCTTAGTTGTAGATCTCTTCATAGAAATAAGTTAAGGGTCAAGTTCAATGTACAATTTCTACATTTATTCATTCTTTTGCATGTACAACTAGGATTTTCCAAGGATTGTCATTGTATGTTGTTGCTGGAATATTCATTGCAGAAGGGAATTCCAGCTCCAATAAGAGCATGTTAGGACTAATGTAAAAACCTATCCAACTCTTAATGTAACCTGAGATGGTTAAAGAAATGTTTTGTTAAAATTCTCTAGTTATAGTTTTTCATTCAGAGTTTGATGTTGGTTGTAACTAAGCAAGTAGGTTAACTATGGTATGTTTTGGCTTCTTGATCTCATGGTGAAATTAGATTTGAAGATATGATATGTTGTTAGTTGATCATTCAACTTTTGGTGATTTTTCTATTCTTCATGGTTGAACATTATTACTTACTAGATATTTCATGGTTGTGATAGTGAGTTGGTTTTGGTCAGGGAAAATTTTAAGGATGGAAAATTTTCTTGAACTTTAAAACATTGGCGAATCTCACTAATCCCTAATATGAAAACTATAAATTTTTCAATGATATATTTGTAAAATTATTCAAATTTATAATGATTTATCATATAGCCACTATATAATGTTGGCGATTTTTAAGGTAAAATAATTTTGTATTCTAAAATTTGGGCGAATCATCTTTTATAAAAATTGGAAATTGGCGAATCATTTTTTGGAAAAATCATGGAAAATCCACTGGGCGAATATTAGCCCCTAAAATTTTCCATGGTTTTGGTAGATATATATATATATATGTGTGTGTGTGTGTGTGTGTGTGTGTTTAAATTTAAGAGAACCCTTTCGAGTTCAATCTCATGCATATTTTTACTTTTTTTTTCACTAGTTTGATTCTACTTTATTGTTGATTGATTTAGGTTTGTTTTTTTTACATGTAGGCTAGTTTACTTAGTTTTTTTAAGGCTCATGTGTTATACATGTAGTGGGTCCAAAAAATTAAGATTTGTAAATTTCCATGGTTAGAATTGTTTCTTTTGTTTGAAATTTTGTTAGGCCCCTATACTACTAGTGTAACCCTTATTGTTATTAGTACAACCCACTTATTATATTGATGTACCCACTTAGTGCCCATATTTCTACTACTGTACCCCATATAAGCCCACTAATGTTACTATTGTGGCTTCATATTATTATTGTTAGGTCGGCTGGGTTATATTGTGACTCCTTAGACCCCTATATATAGAAAGGAGGTTTTGTCATTTGAATGATCCAAGAATTGTTCATTTATGTAATGTAAAGGAGGCTTCCCCCTCGAAAAGGCTGAATTCTAAGGCGTTGATCTATTTTTTCTATCTTTTCTTGAGCTGGTTTCATAACACTGTCTAGCTCTCCCAGAGATCTGCTGTTCTTGGCACCTCCAAGGAGCTACCATCCCCCATTGGAGCGAATGTTAGAGTTGGTCTGGTCAGTCCTCCATCAGAGATCAAAACTCTTTATGCATTTCATTTTTAGGTGTGCCGCTCCATTTACCCAATTGCATTCTGCTAGGGGCATGCCATAATCTAACGGAAAAGGTCATGCTATTCCTTTCCTCTCATGTCTGGCTCCTGCTGGCTCAGGTCTTTTGTCAATGATCACTAAAGTCCATGACAGTCAAGGTCTGGTCCTTTAAAGGACAAAAGTCATTTTTCGATAGTTAGGTCTAGGGATTCATCAATTTGGTCTTCAAACATATTCAATAAATCCATGCAAGCCAGAGTGAGGCTCTTACATAGTTATGATTCAGAGAGTTTCATCATCATGTGGATAGACTTCAACTCTTCTTCAAAACTCTGTTTTGAACAAAAGTCAAACAGTGTCATTGGTGATAAAATTTTCAAAAAAGTCATCAGTTGATTTCTTCAGATGCAGTCATGGTTTCCGTGGCCAAATGTCTTTTCATGCAATCCCTACAAAGAGTGCCGAAAATTTCATCATTTGAGCTAAAATTTGAAAGGGAAAGTGAAAATCAGTGTGCTTTAAAATCAATGAAAAGGTGTCAAAACATAACATTAGAAAAATGGGTTTTTGAAGAAGCAAAAATTTAACCCATGACTTCCAAGTCTTTATATACAAGTTTTCACCAAAATCAAAGCCATTGTGCAAATCAAGTTCATTAGGAGATATTGCAAAGTGATTAAGAGTGCATTGTGCGTGTTTGGAGCAAAGGAGGAGGCAGTTTTTAGGGCGTGACGCATATACACAGGGGTGCGATGCACATAGAGGGTTCAGTGCACACAGAGCCATCCCTCAGTGTATTTTTTCAATGGGCGCAACGCACACCCAGGGTGCAGCGCACTGGGTTTTGCACGCGGCACATACCCACAAAGGGCCAAAACAGTGCCAAATTTCCTCAAATTTCTTGTGAAGCCCATCAAATTGACAGGTAGGCTCTATGACATGACTTGTTCATCAAAGTTTATAAATGATATGGTGGTTTATTGGCTATGTTTGAATGCAACAAAACTCATAAAATCAACCACAAGAAAAAATTGAAGGCCATTGCTTCTAGGGTTGCATACTTGTGGTATTGAGGCCAAAGTTCCATTTTCACCCACCATTTTTCCCTCACCTACCATTTTTACCTATCCTCCCTTTCTCATTTTTCCTATTATCCCTACCCTAAAACACTACCAAACCCTATTCCCTTTCCCCTCCTCTTATTTGTCAATATGACACCCCAAAACCCTACCCTATAAAATACCCAAAACCCCTACATATCCCTAAACAAACTTCTCCCCATAACCCCTATTCCCATCACATTACTCCCCTCCTAATACTCCCTTTTGTTTCATTTTTCCCCTTTGTGACAGATATCACAAGAGCACCCAGCTTCACACCATCATCAAAGGGCAGCCTAAGTATAGTACAAACAACATTCATGGCATCACAAAATTCATCAGAGTATGAGATGGAGACACAAAGTGACTCATCCTCGGAAGAGCAGGCTCCCAAGGGACATCACAAGAGTGGCAAACATGTTAGCGATTAGCCAACTACCCTCACTGAATTACGAGCATGCCCTCTTGCCATGTCATGTTTCCAGCACCTAGCATGTTTTGAATTTTGTCAAAGGGTGGCTAATGTTAGCGTTCATCATGAGCTAGCCTATCTTTTTGTGCTTCACCTACATGGAGGTCAGTCTATCTTCGCCGGGGTCACCTTCACATTGACACCCAAAACTATCTCAGTGGAAACCGGCATACTGAATGTTGGAGAATAGTGGCACAAGTGAAAGATGGTGGATAGACAACACTATGAGCCTTACATTAAGGCTAGATTCTTGAGTCAGCTCACAAGGGTCTTCCCATTTAGATACTTGAAAGATGAGTATAATCCGCTCATGAAATTGATCATGAAGTACTTCAACTATGAGGGGAGGTTCTCTCGACTATATGCCTATCACATCAGGTTGCTCATGCACTTTACCAGGGTGAGGATGATGAACCTCCCATTTTTCATTTGCAAGAACATAGAGAGGATGAACACCTTCATGCAGCATAAGACCCCTCAACAGCAGATTAACAGTGTATATCACTTTTCTCTTATCAGGATTTTGGTAGATCATCAGTTGGGATTACAGGGCATTGCTTGGGAGGACTCCATCTCCCGGGACCTCTTCAGCACTTCACAGGTACTATCGGAGCCAGAACATGAGATAGGTGGTCCTTCTCATCAGTATGAGCACCATGTGACCACGACTATGCCAGTATTCGTGACATATCAGAGAGGCAGTAGGCACTTGTTTGCAGCAGCAAAGCGAGTGTTATCTCCACCCAGGGTGGAAGGGGCCTCGCTTCCGCCATTGACTACACAGGTACAAGACAAGGGAAAGAGGCCCATGCATGATGAGGGGCCATCAGGTAAACAAGAGGCTGACTTCGTCCTCATTTAGGATGATGATGCAGATGTGGAGAGTGCCCGACTTAGGATGACTATTCAGGAGCAGAACACGGAGATCCAAGACTTGTCACTCAATGTGGAGAGGGCTAGATGGATCATGAGGTATCTAGAGCAAAGTAACGAGCATCTTGAGGACCAGCATGTAATCATGGAGCTGCAAAGCATCCATGAGAATCGACATGCTGCCCAGTAAAGGAGGATCGAGCTCACTACCGTGGAGCAAGAAATCAACAATGACCATGAGTCCTAGCTAGAGCGGATCAACATACACCTAGAGAGACTACTGGAGAAGGCTGATAGAGACAAAATAATATTGAGGAGGATGGTTTATCATTACAGGGCACGGAACATGAGTGCAAAGGCCCGGATAAGGAGCTTGAAGGCAAAATTGAGCAAAGCAACAAAAGAGGCAAAAGAGGCAAAAGAGCAAGATCGGCTTCAAATCTCGGATGAAGCATATGTGGCCCAGCATAGTGCCTCTTAGAGAACCTCCAGCCCAAATTTCAAGAAATTTGGGACAATTTTGGTCACGTGGTATTTTTTTGGTCAAAACACAGGTTTTTTCTCCCTGTGTGCTGCGCCATTGGCGCGACGCATAGGATTGGGAGCTCCAAATTAGAAATGGCATGCATTTTTGGATTCAACATGCAAAATCATGACTATTGGTGCTTGCGAAAGAAATTTGGGCATGATTTGAATTTCCAGGAGGTTGAAAACACCCAAAACATGGCCTCTCTGCCCCTATTTTGACACACAAGAAGCAGTCCTGGGAGAATGAAGATTTGGAGGGGTCAATGAGCACCAAATGCAAAAATTCCACTTGGTTTGGAAAGTAGACAGGATAGGATTTCCAACAAGCACACTTAGGCACATTTGGGACTCCTCCAAATTGGCTTCAATCCAAGTGGCAAAGGAAGGAAAACAGTCACCCAAGCCATTTGTCATGTTTGTAACATTGCACCTGTAGCTAATGGTTGGCTTTCCACCTCCATTTTGTAATAATTTGAGTAACTCCCCAACCCTTGGGCATTCTATATCATCATGGCACATTCTATATATTGTATGCAAACTATTTGCAAAGGGTTGGTTGGCTTGTAACTTCTGGGAGACTGTGGGAAAGAAACTCTGTTCTTCATTGTATATTTTGACAGAGGATAAGAAAGGCATGGCTCTGTTTCATGAGATTCAGTGTGGAGAGTAGAAATTGTGTCTCTTATGTCATATGTATTCTTATGTTCATAGTTCATTCATATTCATTTCCAGTGAAATTTTCTAAGTTAGATAAGGTAGAATTCAATTTTATTGCTCTTCCTGTGGGAAAATTTCATGTTTAGTGTTCTTTCTTCTGTTGAAAAGGATTCATGTGCGTATGCCCTTTTCACCCTCCTAAGCAAATCTCTCCATTCCGTGTTATTTCAAACTAAATTGCTAGGCTTTCCGCCTTTCTTACCTCACGAAGTAATCTATGCCTTTGTATTTCATCCTCTGTTCATTTCTGTTTGTTGGTCCCATACCATCCGAGAAACACAGTCATTCATAAAAATCGCTTCTTGTATCCATATTCACTTACTAGCCTAAGATCAATATTTCACTGGAATTCATCTCAAACCGTTTCGTTTATCTATTCACTCAGTGTGACTCGGAGAGAGCCCTATCCTGTTTTGGTAGGGCTAGCTACCAGACTAAGTGTGGTTTGTGGTTACCCTGAATTTTGCCTTCCTTCAGCCTAAGGAAGATTTAGGTGCTAACACCTGGTAAAACCATGGTTCTTTTGATTATTCTTTATGGATCCAATTTGAATCACGACCTTCCCACTGAAAAGCTTTTGGACCAACAAAAGTTGGTTTTTCAAGCATCGACTAAGTGAGGGTACTACTGTCTCACTTGTCTAATCTCAATCCATTTTGCACTACTCAGCTTCAAACCTTTGAGTCCAATTCTGAGGTACTGAACATCTCCTTTGCATGTTGTCCTCACCTTCCTGTCCAAGGATGTGTCTTCCTACAATTCATTCTGATATTCAGGTAGCAAGTCATCAAATAGAAGGCAATTGACTTTGGTCTTTAGGATCCTCAATCATTGAAGGTTCAAATAATATCAAGCAATCTACATTTACGACTGAGTAGATGTGCATGTAAGCTGGTATATCAAGGCAAAAAGAATTTTTGGCAATCCTCTCAAGTATCTTGAAGGGTCCATACTTGATAGGCTTTAGCTTTTTACCTTCACCTTGTATCCGGTCCTTGCTGATGTATAGCCAGACCTAGTCACCAACTTGGAAGCTATGCTCCACCTGATGCTTGTCATGCCTTGCCTTATATTTGGCTTGGCTCTTTTCCAGCTATTCTTGTACTTCCTAGTGGATCTCTTGGATCTGTTTAATGAACCTAGTTACCTTGTCCACATCACTGTGTCCATCAACTGTGGTATCTTTACCAAAGACAAAATCCAAAGGAGAGCTTGGTGTGAAACAAAAACAGGTCTCAAAAGGAGATCTCTGTGTAGAAGAATGTTTTTCTCTATTGTAAGCATGTTGCACATAACACAAGTGTTCATCCCAAAGCTTAGGATGTTTGCTGTAATATCCTCTTGAGTAGCTGGATCACTGTCTTGTTAACTACTTCTGTCTGGCCATTACTTTGTGGATGAAAAGTTGTGCTCTTCTTCAGTTGGGTGTCCATCAGTTCCCAGAGACTTGACCAAAACTTCCCCACAAATCAGGTGTCTCGATCAGATACAATAGAAGTGGGTAACCCAAAATGAACCCATACATGGTCAAAGAATAGTTTTGCAGTTTCTTCACCTGTAATTTGCTTATTACAAGGTATCAAAATGCAACTTTTGTTGAACCTATCCACAACCACATATAGATAATCATGACCCTTTCTAGACTTAGGTAGTCCCCCAACAAAATCCATGGAAACACTTTCCCAAGGGTGAGAAGGAACTGGTAATGGAGTGTAAAGGTCTAGTTTTCTATTTTTTGGCTTACTTTTGGCACACATAGTACACCCTCTCACATATCTAGAAATTGTCTCATTCACTTTTGGCCAATAACAAAATCTTTGCAGCTGTGCAACTATTTTACTTACCCCAAAGTGACTTGATATTAGAGAAGTGTGTGCCTCTCTGATTATCTTTACTCTCTCTGTTTGTGGAATGCAAAGTTTCCCACAATGATATAAGAGTTGGTCCTTCACATGATAATCCAATTCTTCTACCTTTTCACCTTGAACCAAAGTTGCATATACATCTTTAAATTCAATATCTTGAGCATATTGTTCAATGTAACTTTCATGTAGTACAAAATTATGCTTAAGTATAGTAGATGCTTTTATAATGGGTCTAGATAACATGCCTGCAACTTTGTTATGTATGCCCTTTTTATATCTAATGAAGTGAAACTATTGTAGAAAAACCATCCACTTGTATTGTCTTGATTACTGCAAGTTAGTTTGGGAGTATAGATATTGAAGTGCTTGATGATCGGTATGTGTTACTGTCTCTTTTCCCATTAAGTAATGTTTCTAGTTTTTCACACTCTAAACTAATGCATACAATTCTTTATTATATGTAGGATAGTTAACTACTGCAGGATTAAAAGTTTCGGAATGATAACATATGGTTATACCGTGTTGTGTCAACACTGCTCCCATGTCATAGTCACTGGCATCTATTTGGATCTCAAATGGTCTTTGTAGATCAAGTAGTGCTAGTACAGGTGCTATACTAATCTTTTCCTTCAAGGTGTCGAAGGCTTTCTGATGTTTGCCTCCCCACTACAACACCTTGTTCAATCCTGTCAAAGCATGCAAGGGAGCTGCAATTGAGGAAAAGTTAGAGATGAACTTCCTCCAATATGGTGCTTCTCCTAAGAAGCTTCTCGCTTCTATAGCAGACTTGGGTTTAGGCTAGTTTACAATGACTACCACTTTAGAGGGATCTATTTTCAATTCACCACCCCCTACTATATGACCCAAATAATTTAGAGATGTTTTTCCAAATTCACATTTGGAGAGTTTAACATAAAGTTTTTCTCTTTCCAAAACATCTAGTGTTTGCTTAACATGCTTTAAGTGTTCTTCCCACGTTTTGTTAAATATCAGAATGTCATCCAGATACACAACAACAAAATCATCAAGAAAAGGTCTGAGTACATCATTCATTAATCTCATGAAAGTAGTAGGAGCATTAGTTAAGCCAAAAGGCATACCCAGCCACTCATACAATCCTTGCTTTGTTTTGAAAGCAGTCTTCCATGCATCTTGCTCTGTAACTCTGACCTGATGGTATCCACTATGCAAATCCATCTTGGTGAAATAAACAACTTCCTTCAATTGATCTAAAAGATTGTCTATGCAAGGAAGGGGATAACGATTTTTTATTGTTATCTTATTTAGTGCTCGGTAGTTAATGCACATTCTCCACGAGCCATATTTCTTTGTCACCAAAGTGATTGGTGACCCACATGGTGATGTGCTAGGCCTGATGAACCCCTTCTCAAGCAACTCCTGCACCTGCTTCTTGATTTCAGCATTCTCTAAAGCAAACAACCTGTACATTCTAATGTTAAACAATGGGACATCTTTCTGCAAAATAATGTCATGTACTATTTCCTTTTTAGGTGGCAGACCTTTAGGTTCTTGGAACAGGACATCATACTCTGAAACAATATTTTCTATATCATCTTGTTGCTTAGCATTACAGCCCTCAAATACATTGGTTTTATCAGGTTTCTTTTCCTTTACAACCATTAATAAGAAATGATTGCATGAATGTATCATTCTTTTCATCTGCCCTAAGTTTATGAGAGTATAATTATTCTTGAGCTTAAGAGCTCTTCAAAAGTATTCAATTCCATCTTTAACAAGTAGATACTTGTTCTCAGCTCTATAGAAAATAGCCTTTCTATCATACAAGTAAGGACTCCCTAAAAAAATTCCACATATATCCAAAGGAATTATGTCTAACTCAACGTCATCTACAAATGCTGACCTAAAAGAAAACTTGAGTTTGCACTCTCTAGTCACTTGTAGTTGTGCTTTATCATTCAACCATCCTAATGGGTATGGTTTCTTGTGAGGTGCAGTTGCTAATCCCAATTTCTTTACAATTGCTTCATAAATCAAATTTACTTGTGAGCCACTATCAAACAAAGTATCAATATTTTGATATTTGGAAACAAATCGAATATGGAAAAGCTCATGTCTTTTTCTCTCATGTTCTTCATCAATAATAGATTGAGCAGAATTACTAGTATATACTTTAGAACTCTTACCTTTCATACCTATGGCTACAATGATTGTTTCATCTCCCGAGTCTAACCCCAAATCTTTCTGAATAGCTGCAGCAGTTTTCATCTTCTTGCCCTCATACTTCTTAGGTCTTAGCTCTGGATGCAGAATCCAACAGTGCTTATCATCATGCCCATCTTTTTTACAGTGAGTGCTAGAAGCTTTGCTTTTTTGTGCAGTGTCAGCCTTCCTTTCTTTCCACTTATGTTTTCTTTTCTCCTTGCTCTATCTTGCAGTGGGTTGGGATGGTCCCCCAACTTCTGGATTTCCATTCTTTCCTCTAGCCTCTAGATGAGTAGCTTGTAAAGATACCTCATCTATACTAGTGGGATTAAACGAGGATGGTATGCCTCATGTAGCTGCGTAGACCACCAATGTACTTCAAAAGAGTCTCTGGTGAGTCTAATGAGATCCCTAGAATCAATGCTCTCTTTCTGAATTCTTGAGTGTACCATTGCACACTTTTCCCTTTCAACTGCCGAAGAGTTTTCAATCTCATCATGGCTTGTTGCATGTAGACCAATGGATAGAATTGCTTCTTGATGGCAAAAAGAAATTCACTCCAGACAAAGATAGTCTTACCATGTCTTTTCATGTTAGCTTGGGTTCTGCCTTCCCACCAAACCAAGGTAGTGCCTCCTAGGTGTAGGCTTTCCAGCTGAATTTTTCTCTTGTCTGAGTTGATGCTCTGCACTCTGCAATACACATCAATTTGTCTAATCCAATTGTCCAACTTTTCAGCATTTATCTCTCCATCATATATAGGCAAGTTGAGTTTAACATCTAGCTTAATCAGAGATGCTTTCTTATTATGTACGGGGCTATTAGGAGGTGTGAGAAAATTTTCCTCTTTCCCTTTTCCTTTTGAGTGGTCATCGAAATGAGATTCATCTTCTTCTTTATCTTGTTTAGAGCTTGATGAATCTTCATCCTTATGCTTTCTAAATTCCCTATACATTTCTTCTACCATAGACATTATAGCTAGGAAACTCTCTATGAATTGAGGGTCTAGCCCCATAGAACCTTCTTCTGACATTGTCTTCTGAGGATAGACTCTCCTAGTTTTAGGATTAGTTTTAACCAACTCTCCTCCTAATTTGAGATTTGATCTAGTGAGCATTCAACAGCTAAACCAACACAAGCTTATCTAACCTTATAGCCTAAAGCTATGATACCACTTGATCTAATAATCACCCTATGATTGATCACAGTTAAGAATTATTAAATGGAGGTATTACAGACTCATGTGTTGGTGTGTGTGTCTAGGTTATTGAAGCAACGAGTCGATCAGATTACAAATACTTAGACACTTGAAATGGAAGATAGCAGGAAACACAGTAAGCAAATATAAGAACACAAGAAATTTATAAGGAGTTCACCCTATCCTCTAGGGCTACATCTCCAGTCCATATTTTAGTGGTGGCCTTCTTTATTGTGTCTTAAAGTGGAGAATTACAAAGAAGGAGCTCAATATGAGTATTTTGTCACAAGATAGCTTGGTAGGGTGGTTCTTGGATTTCCCAAGCCACTAGAGTACATAGAATCTTGTCCTTACCAACTTTTTGACCTCTCGGGTCTACAATGAAAGGAGCCCAATGTCGTCCTGTTGAGTATGGAGCATGACTGTTTAGAGGTCTTAGTTTAAGCCAGATGTATACCACAGGAATTTTGTACACCCCTCCATGCGGGGGGTGCGGGGGGTGTTGTCCTCCCCACGGGGGTCTGGGGGGGCCGATCCCCACCGGTTGGGGGGGTTGGGAGCTAGTGCTCCCCCGATGGGGGTTTCGGGGGAAACACCCTTGAAGCTAAAAATAAATGTAAAATTGCCTTCTAAAAGTATAGTAATTTCTAGTCAATCTCGGTCGTTAATTAGGCGAATGATCTGATGGTAGAACTTATGTTTAGTTTAGGTTTTGTTCCCTAGAAGGAAACCCCTTCCTTTGTATGAGGGCATTGTGTTTGAGGTTGTGTATAGATGTGTATTCTCCGAGCGAGAAGCAGAGATGTGAGACTGTGAGAGAAAACAGAGGATATTACAGCAGATCTACTATAGGTTGTGTCTCTTCATTTTGCTAGATAATAGAAAGGAAGGATTGGCTGCTTTGGTGGACATAGCCCAAACTGGGTGAACCACGTATATCTATGTCTCTCTTGTGTTATGCATTTTCCGTGTTTATATTTCTTCAATATTTTATGTGTTCCATTGCTTCGTAATATATAATTTTCTAACAACTAGTATTAGAGCCGAAGGTCTATTTGGTTGATAAACTCGGAGGAAAGAAGCGTTCCTCATTTGAGTGGGCGTAATGGAGGAAGATGGTAAGTTTAGGGTCGAGAAATTTAATGGCCAAAACTTCTCACTGTGGAAGATGCAGATGGAAGATTATCTGTATCATAAAGACCTATGCCTACCATTAGGCAGAAAAACAAAGATGCCGACGAGTATGACAGATGAAGAATGGAACCTTCTCGATAAAAAGGCACTCGGAACAGTAGGGTTATGCCTCGCAGCATCGATCGCCTTCAAAATTTTGAAGGAAACAATGACAGAGAGTTTGATTAAGGCATTGGAGAAACTATATGAAAAACCCTCAGCCTCAAACAAGGTATTTTTTATGAGACGATTATTTAATATGAAGATGTCGGAAGGTGGATCTGTTGCAGACCATTTCAATGATTTTAATGTTGTTATAAGTTAGTTATGTTTTGTAGGGGTAAACTTTGATGATGAAGTTAGAGCTCTGTTATTCTTGTGCTCATTACCAGAAAGTTGGAATGGTTTAGTAATGGCCATTAGTAACTCTGTTTCTGGATCTAGTACTTTAAAGTTTGATGATGTTTTCGGTGCTATCCTTAGTGAGGAAATGCAACAGAAAAGCTCCAGTGAAACACCAAGTAATGCTTTGCATGCAGAGTCTAGGGGAAGAAAAATGGAAAGAGGGAAGAGCTTAGGATATTGCAGTAAATCAAGGAAAGGTAGATCCAAGTCCAAATCAGGGATAGTGTGCTAGAAATGTGGAAAGAAAGGACACCTAAAGAAAGACTATAGATCTCGAAAGGGAAAATAAGGAGATGCACAGCAAGAAAATGATCATGAAGCAAATGTGACAAGTGACGTGTTACAAGATGCTTTGATTCTTTCTTTCGTAAATATTACTGATTCCCGAGTGGTAGATTCAGGGGCCTCATTCCATGCCATACCTGATAAGAAATAATTTCATGACTATGTTCAAGGAGATTTTGGACAAGTTCATTTGGGTGATGATAAACCCTATAAAATTGTTGGAATGGGTAAGGTTCTTGTAAAACAGAAAAATGGAAACCAATGGCTACTAAAGGATGTAAGGCATGTTTTAGATCTAAAGAAAAATCTAATTTCAGCAAGGTAGTTATGTGGTGAAGGTTGTGTGACAACTTTCACAGATAAAGCTTGGAAGGTCACCAAAGGAGCCCTAGTAATAGCAAAAGGTGAAAAGGTTGGTACATTTTATTTATGCAATGGTATTTC
>APFE030517272.1:0-12351 GCA_000404065.3 Pinus taeda | reverse complement strand
GAAGACAGTTCCAAGAACACCACAAGAAAATGGTGTGTCAGAAAGGATGAACAGAACAATCATGGAGCATGCAAGGTGCATGAGATTGCATGAAGGATTGCCTTTATAGTTTTGGGCAGATGTTGTAGATACTACTATTTATCTAATAAACATAGGGCCTTCAAGTTCCATGGATGGTGGTGTTCTAGAGGAAGCATGGATAGGTAAAAAGGTAAACTACTCTTTTTTAAGCCTTTTGGTTGTGAGGCTTTACCTATATTGATAAAGAAAATAGAACAAAGCTTGAGGCAAAGTCAAAGAAATGTACCTTTATTGGATATGGTGTTATTGATTTTGGTTATTGCTTATATGATTATGAAAATCAAAAAATCATTAGGAGCAGAGATGTAATATTCAATGAAAAGGTCTTGTATAAGAATCAGTTGCAGGAAAAGAAACAAGAAAAAGAAAACAAGGAATACACAGCTCTTGATGAAATCACTAAAACGGTAAAGGTGCCTGAAAATAATAATAATCAACAACCACAACAACAACAACCACCACAACAAAAACAGGCACCCCAAACACCTGAAAGTGGTGTTACAAGATCTACCAGGATAAGTAGACCACCTGAATGATACTCTCCTTCATTATATTATTTATTATTGACTGATTCTGGTGAACTTGAATGTTATTAAGAAGCAATGTAGGTTGAAAGCAAGAAGAAGTGGGAGGTAGCCATGGAAGAAGAGATGGACTTCTTAATGCATAACCACACTTGGGACTTAATCAGGTTGCCTGCAGGAAAAACTACGTTGAAGAATAAATGGGTTTACAGGCTGAAGGAAGAAGATGGAAGAAAACAGAGGTACAAAACTAGACTTGTGGTGAAGGGGTTTGCACAGAAGAAAGGCATTGATTTTGATGAAATATTTTCTCCTGTTGTTAAAATTACTTCAATCGGAACTATTTAAAGTCTAGTAGCAGTTGAAGATTTGCATCTTGAGTAGTTAGATGTAAAGACAACCTTTCTCGATGGGGATATGGAGGAAGAGATATATATGCAGCAACCACAAGGATATGAAGTGATAGGGAAGGAGAAACTAGTGTGCAGGTTGAAGAAGAGCTTGTATGGCTTAAAACGGGCTCCAAGGCAGTGGTATGTAAAATTTGACAAGTTTATGTCTGAACAAGGTTATACTAGATGTCACTCTGATCATTGTGTTTATCTAAAAAAGAAAAATAATGGCAACTATATTATATTGTTATTTTATGTAGATGACAATCTTGTTGCAGGGTCTAACATGCAGGAAATAAATGTGCTAAAAAAAAATTGGCAAATTCATTTGCAATGAAGGATTTGGGAGCTGCAAAACAAATCCTTGGTATGAGAGTAACTAGAGACAGGAAAAATCGTAAATTAACATTGTCTCAGAATGAGTACATACAAAAGGTGTTGAAAATAATTAATATGCGCAATGCAAAACCAGTTAGTACACCTTTTGCTAGCCATTTCAAAATTAGTGAGGAAATGTGCCCAAAGACCTAAGAAGGCATGGATTATATGTCTAAATTTTCATATGCACCAGCAGTTGGAAGCTTAATGTATGCAATGGTATGCGCAAGGCTTGATATTGCACATGCATTGGGAGTTGTAAGTAGGTACATGAACAATCCTAGAAAGGAACATTGGATGGTAGTGAAATGGATTCTTAGATATTTGAAAGGTACCACAAATCAAGCATTATGCTTTGGTGGTTCAAACATTTCTCTACAGGGATATGTTGATGCAGATATGGCAGGTGATAAAGATAAAAGGAGGAGCACTACAGAATATGTATTTACTATAGGTGGAACAGCTGTTAGTTGGGTTTCAAAAGTCCAAAGTGTTGTTGCACTTTCAACAATAGAAGCAGAGTATGTTGCTACTACAGAGGCTAGTAAAGGAACGATTTGGTTACAAAGGTTTATGGGTGAATTGGGTAAGGAGTATGATATGGGCACGTTATACAGTGATAGACAAAGTTCCATTCATCTTGCAAAGAACTCAGTATTTCATTCCAGGACTAAGCACATATAGTTCAAGTACCATTTCATGCAATTAGTGTTAGAAGATGGAGAGTTGAAGCTGGAAAAGATACAAACTAGCTAGAATCCTACAGATATGCTAACAAAAGTTGTAACCAGGGAGAAACTAAGAATATGCTCAGTTTCAATTGGTCTTCAACGATGATGATGAAGATGAAAAACAACCAGGTACAAAGAGGAGTCATTATCCACCAAATGAAGCAGCGATGGAGTTGCTACAATCATTCTCGAAGTGGGAGATTTCTGAGTATGGAGCATGATTGTTTAGAGGTCTTAGTTTCAGCTGGATGTATACCCTACGAATTTTGTACACCCCTTCACGCAGGGTGGTGCAAGGGGGACTTGTCCCCCACGTGGGGCTTTGGGGGGGGCGATCTTGCTTGGTCCTGACAGATCCCTCTTAGGGATGGCTCGAATTCTTCAAGCCCTTTGGTGATCGATGCTACCTTTGGTCAGCTTAGCCCTCCGTCTTCTCACTGCTTTTTGCTCTCTATGTCTACTTTCTCTATTCTTCTTCCATGTTCCTTTTTTTGGTTTGTGCATGGCTTTAAAGCCACTCGAGCTCATGGCTATTCAATACCCATTCCAACTTCGTTAGATCACCTGCTATAATTTTGCTTGGAGTTCCCTGTCTCAGCATCATCATCAGACTCATAGGCTGCGGCGACTTGTCCTCCTGTGAACTACACCAGCTTGCTTCATCAGTTCGGTTCTTCAGTTACATCGTAGAATGAGTCATCCATCACCTTGGCGGTCAAAGAAGACCTCAAATTCTTTTAAATCATGGTTTAATCCCTCATTACATCCAGTCTTACTGTCAGGCACGATATCAACCGTTAGATCTGAATCCCCTAAATCCAAAGCCATCTGCTCATTTCACATGATTCACTTGCTCGACCATTAGCATGCGATGAGCGGTGGTTTTCTCTCTCCTCTGCTTGCCACGCATCGGGTGCTAAGTGGAATTGCTCCCGTTTCACCAAATCTGCTTACCGTGCAAGGATGCCCTCGATGAATACTACCGATTTTTAGAGCGCGGGTCTCGCATTAGCCTTTAGCCTTTTTCCCCATGTTTTTCCTGGCTCCCATGCAACTGAGCACTCGAGGCCCCACCTTTTTCAGGGTTTTTTCCCTGCGAGTTGTAATCACACATCAAAAGCTCCCTCTGTTTCCAAATCTGGGCTTCCCAGGGGCTAATTTCACCTCCTATGTAGTCTCCATGGGCCTCGGTCAGTGCGATTTCACTGAGGTCCTTGTCATTCCATGCTAGCTACCAATTGCCACTGGTTTAGAGGTGTTTTTGATCGCTGCTCTCAATCCTTTGAAGTCTGTCTCGACCTGGTACAACCATGGTTCTTTTGATTAATCTTTATGGATCCAATTCGTATCACCAAGTACCAATATATAAGGATATTTTTCCATGAAAATGCTTGGATCAGATCTAACTATAGTTGTTTTCATCAGAAAGTGCTCAGAAGAAGATTTCCAATGGTATATCCTATGCTCAAATCTGATTCCTGGACTGAAAGATAAGCCACAACAAATTTTGCACTTCAAAAGAAGATAAATGCCCACCCATTGCCCTTTGTTTTTATTTCAACTCCCAAACCTTAGTCACATTTCCATTTCATTTAATAACTCTAGCCGAGACCCACATAACCACAACCACATTTTCATGCTTTATTATAAACTCTATCTGCATCCTTTTTAACTCTAATATTGCATTATTTTTGTTAACTCTCATGCCTCGACCATATCTCTCTTCCTTTTGTTAATACACTGCCACATTGCCCAAAAGAATTTACACTTTTACTTCTTTCTCCTATTGCAATAAACTAGGCCCATAGGCCACGTGTGACCATATCTATATTAGCATATCACATAAATAAATTTAACAGTCACCCGTATCCCCTTCCTAATTGCAATTGTGATATCACATGTTGCAAAGTCACCACTCCCCCTCCATTGTAATTGTGACGGATCTGAAAGGCCTTTACAATATATTTTGAAGTTGTTGCATCCACACCCCCGATCGGAATCAACCTTCCGTCTAATGGCTTTAAGTCCTTTTCGGCCCTCCCTGCTATGTTTCTCTTTATCGGCAAGGCCAGGGGGTCCGAAAAGTGGTTTTCCACCACTATGTGTCCTCCTCTCGTCATTTCACACCACCTTACCTCTCAATACCATAAACCACTTTGACCCCCCTACAAAAACAATTTTCCCTCCTTCCGCAATAACCCACAATCCTGGTTATGTCACCCTCCACTTCTGCTTCACCGTCACTCCCCTACTACCACGTAGCTTCTTTTCCCTATCACTTCCCACCAACAATCCTGACCCCACTTTCACATCAACTCCCAACCTCCATCCACAATGCACTAACTCAACCATGCACATCCACTATCTTGAAAGTATATCTCTTTCCCCCAATCTCTAGCTGCCACATGGCCCTTCCTGTGCATCGATTTGCAATTCGAAAGAATCGCCCCCCCTTTCTTCATTTATATTCTTACTAAAGATAATTTTCTGTTAATATTAATTCCCTAATTTTCGAATATTTTATAAACAACAACAATTAAATTAATGTAAAAGGGAAAAATTAATGGTTAAAATTGAAATAATAGAAAAAACAACAGCAAATGGATACAAGAAAACAAAATAAACAACATCGCATATTCAACACTATAGTCATCAAGAAGTATGCAGTGGAATAGTTGGACATTGACACACATCTGCCAAGAAGACAAAAAACATTTCTCATTTAAAGGCCTAGTCACTACTAGAACACCCAAAAACAACATCAACACTCTGTCGACTGATATTTTTTTAAACATTTTAGTCTATTTTTATATTTTTGTAATAAATTCTTGAATTATTTTTCAAGATATTTGTAAAGATATTCATAACAAATATTGATATTTTAAATAAAGATATTTTTTATTAAACTTGTATAAATACTTCATCATTTGAAGCAATCAAGGTTGGTTTTTGTACAGAAGAAAGCTATTGTATGTTTTTCAAGCCTCACTGGGATGATCAATAATAAAAAGGAAAATTTTCAGAGGATTCATGTGTTGGACTATTTGGTGAAGTGATTTTCTCATTGTATATGTGTTATTACCTTGTTTCTATGCTTATGTGTTTTTAAAACTGAATTATTTTACAGAAAATTTATGAACAGAATTTGTTGAAAAATACACTTTGGTTCTAGATGTG
The DNA here is from genome assembly GCA_000404065.3 of Pinus taeda. NCBI lineage: Eukaryota > Viridiplantae > Streptophyta > Pinopsida > Pinales > Pinaceae > Pinus > Pinus taeda. The sequence goes on along the minus strand of APFE030517272.1, from coordinate 7,068 downwards.
GATAAGTTAAATGTTTTCTTCTGATATCATGCTAAATATTATTAACTACCCTTTAGCTTCAATTGATCCTATATCTATTCTTCTCTTACATTTCACTTAAATCTAAAGAATCCAATTAGTTTGGCTACCTTTCCCTGTTAAACCCATTTGAAAATCTAAGATAGATCCCTATTAAGTTTGCACACTCAATTTTCCAATGGCTCTTCCCTGGCTATTCAAATCAAACCAATTCATAAACCGAACTTTGAACCTTCATAACTTGCCTAATATCTAATACAAAAAAGTTATGTCTCATAGAGAGAGCCCTCTCTAAAGCTAGCAGGGCTATATCCCAGCTTCCAAAGTGGTTTGTGGTTACCTTTGTGATTTTCTTCTGTAACCTCACAAAACTATAGAGTGCTAACATTTCACATTCCTAAGAAAATCATATCAAGTTTAAGATGTGATTACTAATGGTGGATGGTTATCAGACACAAGAAGGTTGTATCATTCACCTGGCAACTCTATGTTCAAGAATCCTGAGCTGAAAGCTTTCATGGTGACTCCATTGTCAAAAATCTAGATTGTAGAACACTCATGGTGACTCCACTATGTGAAGGTCTATAAATTATTGTTGATTGTTTTCAAGATGATTTCAAGAATAGCACATAGGTATGCCCCTATGGATAGATCTAGTATCCCTGGCTTTTCACATCGCATGCCTTGCATAGACTAGAAATCATATTTGTCAGAGTTCAAAGATGAGAAAGGTAGTAATGTTGGTTTACATCTTATCAGATCCCATATGCATTTATGGAGGCTACATGTTGAATGGAATGAAGATTGTCTGATGAAGTTGTTCATGCTTACTTTGGAAGGAAAGGCTAGGTGTTTATATGAAAATTTTCTAGTTCCTAGTATATTTTCTTTAAAGCATTTTCATACTATATTTTTTGATAAATACAAAGAAGATTATCCATCATTGTTGCTGGTTCAAAATTGTTGTGATCATTTTGAAAGTTTTATACAAGACCTAGTAAATTACTATGAAGACGATCAATTTATGGATGATGAGATTATAGAGGCTATTCATGAGAGACCTTTCAACCATGAATACCTTGAAGAAGCTAGCTACTATGGCACTCAAGAACAGTTCCAACAAATAATTATTTCTTCCATGATTGCAAATAATGAATATCCACATCTCAATGATGTAATTTCACATGAACTTGTTAATGACATTTCACAACCTCTATACATCTCCAAAGAACAAGGGAACAAGAAGCCCAGTTGTAATGAACAAGAAAAAATTATCAATGATAGTTTGCAGCAATATTCTCAGATTTTTAGAAGTACAAATGATCATTCTAGTTGCCTCACATCCCCTTCTTCTCCTAAGTTTTTAATTCAGGGAAAAAATTTCTGAAAATCAGAATTCTAAGTTTGCTAGCATAGAAACTCAAGAAAGCCATGATACAACCATTATGTTCAGCAATAATATATAGCAAGTTTGTTCCTTCAAACTTAATTCAGTACTTTTTGAAGAGAAGATTGTTTTAGACCTCATGGGTGTAGACCTTTTTGTTATTCAAGATGTGGCTACCTTAATTTAGAATCCACCTCCACTTTCAGATAATGAAGATTTTGCTAAAGAAGAATAGGCTCTCCCAAAACCTATGGATGTTATTGTTGTGGATGAATTCATTGTTTCAAATGAAGATAGTAAGATTGACAAACAAATTACTCCCTTTCCCTTAGAATGTAGTCCTTTTACAGATCATCAAAATGTAACCTTTCATGTTTTTCAAGGTCCTCTAGCCAATCTATTGTGGCCATTAAAGAAAATGGTTGTTCTTATGTTTGTAAATTATTTTCAATAGTTTCAGTGGAAATTTGGGTTGCCAGTATCATATGTTTTATGTCTTCTTATGAGAACTATGAGTAAAACTTAGTTAAGTATCCACTTTCTCAACTGATTGCATTGGAAAGTTGTTATTACTTGATATTGCAGTCATTTTAGCATATTAGAGTGAGTAACTGTGTGAAAATAAGCTCAGTTACTTGAGCATTGTTTCCAAGTATTCTTTTCATTTTCAGGTTTCGGTACAATTTTTAGTTTAGTGTATATTTCAAATTTCAATTTGCAAAATGGTTTTGATTTCAGTTCCAGAGTTAGAGTCACAGAGTTTTTATAGAAGAATAAATTGTAGATTTGGGATTAGCCCAATGGATCAAGCTACTAATCTTTAGTATCCTTAGCATATCACAAGGAGAGTGCCATCCCTAGCTAGAGCCACTATTAGGGTCCTACAAATTTTTATAGTATCGATTGATTATAACTGATCATTATTATGTTTGAGATGCTGTAAATAATATTTCATCTTGCAAATTATTTCCAAAGAGACACCAAGTACAAATATTTAAGGATATTTTTGCATGAGAAAATTTAGATTAGATCAGACTCTAGGTGTTTTCACAAGAAAGTGCTCAGAAGCATCTTTCCAATGGTATATCCTGCGCGCAAATCTGATTCCTGGATTGAAATATTAGTTAGGATGAAGTTTGCATTTCAAAAGAAAATAATGGCCTACCCATTGCCCTTTCATTTTATTTCAACTCCCAAACCTTAGTCACATTTCCATTTCATTTACTAACTCTAGCAGGGACCCACGTAACCACAGCCACATTTTCGTGCTTTATTATAAACTCCAGCGGTATCCATTTTGACACTAGTATTGTGCTATTGTTGTTAACTCTCATGCCTCGACCATATCTCTCTTCCTTTTGTTAATATGATGTCAAATTTACTGAAAGCATTTACACTTTTACTTATTTCTCCCAATGCAATAAACTGGGCTTGCAGGCCACATGTCACCATATCCCTATCGACATATCACATAAATCAATTTAATAGCCACCTGTATCCCCTTCCCTATTTCGATTGTGATATCGCATATTGTAAAGTCACCACTCCCCCACCATTGCGATTGCGACGGATCCAAAAGGCTTTTAGGATATATTTTAAAATTTTTAGGTCCAGCCATGGTTAAACCTCACATAAGTTCACACCCCCAATCATAATTAGACTTCCATCAGATGGATCTAAGGCATTTTAGGCCCCGCCCGCTATGTTTCCTTTTATCGGCAAGGGGAGGGGGTTCAAAAATTGGTTTCCCTACTGCTATGTGTCTTCCCCTCATTATTTTGCATCCCCCCCCCACCCCCATTCAATACCATAAACCACTTCGACCCCCCTCCGAAAATGGTTTTCCCACTCCCACCATAACCCACAATCCTGATTACATCACCCTCCACTTCCACTTCACCGCTACTCCACTACTACTATGTAGCTCCTTCTGCTTATCACTTTCAACCAATGATCCCGAGCCCACCTTCACGTCAGTTTCCAGCCTCCATCCACAATGTGCCAACTCAGCAATACACGTCCATTATCCCGAAAGTATATCTGTTTCCCCCAATCCCTAGTTGCCACATGGCCCTTCATGTGCATTGATTTGTGATTCAAAAGAATCACCCCCCTGCGTTGTGGTTATATTATTATTAAATATCATTGTTCGTTAATATTAATTCCCTAATTTTCCAATATTATATAAACAACAACATTTTAATTAATGTGAAAGGGAAAATGTTTAAAATTGAATAGCAAATAAAATAGCAACAAATGGACAGAGGACAACAAGTTAAACAACATCACATATTCATCACAATAGTCATCAAACAGAACACAGTGGAATAGTGGGACAGTGAGACACATCTGTCAGCAAGACAAACAACATTGCTCATTTGAAGGCCTAGTCACTACCAGAACCCCAAGAAATAGAATCAACTCTCAACCGACTGATATTTTTTTAAACTATTTAGTCGATTTTTATACTTTTGTAATTAATTCTTGATTTCTATTACAATATATTTGTATAGATATTCGTAAAAAATATTGATATTTTAAATCAAGATATTTTGTACTAAATTTGTATAAACACTTCATCATTTGAAGTAATAGAGGTTGGTTTTTGTACAAAAGAAAGCTATTCTATGTTTTTCAAGCCTTATGGTTTGATCAGTGATAAAAGGGAAATTCTTCACAGGATTCATGTGTTGGACTATTTGGTGAAGTGCTTCTCTCATTGCCTATGTGTTATTCCTTTGTTTCCATATTTATGTTTTCTTAAAATTGAATTATTTTACAAAAAAATTATGAACATAATTTGTTGAAAAACACACTATGATTCTAGCTATCCATAATTTAAATGTTTTATTCTAATATCATGCTAAATAATTCTTAACTTCTCTTTAGCTTCAATTCATCCTATATCTATTATTCTGTTACATTTCATTTAAATATAAATAATCTAGTTACTTCAACAACATTTCCTTGTGAAACTCCTTTGAAAATCTAAGACAGATCCTTGTTAAGTTTGCAGACTCCATTTCCCAAGGGCCCTTCCCTAGCTATTCCAACCAAACCAACTCATAATCCAAATTTCGAACCTTCATAACTAGCCTAATATCTAATACAACAAAGTTAAATCTCACAGAGAGAGCCATCTCTAAAGTTGGCAGGGCTAGATCCCAACATCCAAATTGGTTTGTGGTTACCTTTGTGATTTTCTTCTGTAATCCGAGAAAATTATAGAGTGCTAAGAACTCCGACCTAGTAATAAAACTACCTCTATAGTCTTCAATTTAGGGATTTCTAGGGAACCACAAGGGAGCACTAGGTCAAAATAATGAATTCAAATGAATGATTAAGAATTTGTGACAAGAAATGTTAGTGAGTTCCAGGTGTGCCAAGGACGGAGTGATAAGGTATGCTATGAAGTGTTAAGGCATGCTAGAGGGTAGGGAAACATGGCAATGTGTGTTAGGTTCTAGGATGTGTGAATGCATGGCAGGGAGTGTTGTGTAGTGCTTGGGAAAAAAAATGGAGCAATAGTTACAAATTCATGGAAATGAATTAATGAGAGTGTGTGATAGGGAGTGTCAATGAGTTCTAGTTGTGCACAGGAGGTAGTGACAAGGTATGATAGGTAGTGAAAAAGGAATGCTAGAGTACCAGGGTGACATGCCAAGATGTGCCAAGTGCCAGGTTGTGTGTGGGGTGTGCCAATGTGGCATAGGGATTGTTAGGGAGTACCATGAAAATGCAAAGGAGAACTAGTTCAAAATGCATGGAAATTAATGGATAAGAGTGCGTGATAGGGATTTTTAGTGAGTTCCAAGTGTGCTAAGGAGGGAGTGACAAGGTTATATGATAGGAAGTTCCAAGGAGTTCTAGAGTGCCAAGGCATGTTAGGGAGTGGTAGGGTGTGCTAGGGAGTAATAAAGTGTGCCAAGGAATGCAAGGGGTGCTAACACATGCCTCAGAGTGCCAAGGGATTGTTAGACATGCCAGGTGTTATGGTATGTCAAGATGTAAACTATGTTGCTTAGTTTCTTTATTGCCACGGTTGGATGTGAGCCTTTACTTGGTAACTTGTTAAGTGGGATGAGATGAGATTGGACATGAGTAGCCTAAGATAAGGTTTAGGAAGTTCTTAGGTGAAAAAGGCATAGTCTAGTTGTAGTAACCATAACTTGTTCAGGTTGCTATAGTTGAGGCAAGACTTGGTTGGGCTTCCATGTCCCAAAAAATAGAAAGGTATTTTTTAGGGCATGATAGATAATGAGTTCCAGGGCATGCAATGGAGTAAAAAGGCATGTTGACACATGCCACATAGTGTTAGTGCATGGTGAGGAGTGTTAGGGAGTGCCATGGCATCACAAGGGAGAACTAGGTCAAAATGCATGAAAATGAATGAATAAGAGTGTGGGCCAATGAGTTTCAGTGCATTCTAGGTGTCCCAAGGATGAAGTATGTTAAGAGAAGTTTAGAATAGGACATGGAGGAGGCAAGACTATGGTCTCAATAGGTGGTTGGAAAAGGAAATTTCAAACAAAGGGAGACTTTGGGTTGGGCACAACATTGTTTTTCCAATGGCTTGGATGGGTTACATGAAAATGATGGAGTGCTAAGGTGTGACGAGGATTCTAGGAAGTAATAACACATGCTAGGTAGTTCCAAGGAATGTTCGGCATGCCCAGATGTGCTAGGTTCTAAGGTTTGGTGCCAACATATGCTAGGGAGTGTCAGGGACAACTGTTAGTGAAACACAAGGGATCACTAGTTTCAAATGCACTGAAATGAATGGATATGAGTGTGTGATAAGGAGTGTCAACGAGTTCCAAGTGTGCTAAGGAGGGAGTGAAAAGGAATGCTAGGAAGTGGAAAGGTAAGGGAATCATGCCAATTTGTCCCAAGTTCCAAGGTGTGCTAATGTGTGCTAAGGAGTGCTAGTTAGTAATAGGGAAACACAAGGGAACACTAGGTCAAAATGCATGCAAAATGAATGAATAAGAGTGTGTGTAAGGGAGTGTTAGTGAGTTCTAAATGTGCTAAGGAGTGAGTGACATGGTATGATAAGTAGTTCTAAGGCATGCTCAAGTGCCAAGGAAACATGCATCCAATATGTGTCAGGTTTTAGGGTGTACCAATGCATGCTAGGAAGTTTTATGGACTATTAGGGAAACACACGGGAGCACCAAGTCAAATTAATGCGTGAAAATTAATAATGAGATTTTGTGATAGGAAGTGTTAGTGAATTCTAGGCATACTAAGGAGGGAGTGACAAGGTATACTAGGTGGTTCTAAGGGATTCTTGAGGTCATGGCAACAATCCAATATGTGTCAAATACTAAGATCTTCCAATGTATGCCAGGGACTATCAGGGAGTGTGAAGGAAACATAAGGGAGCACTGGTTTCAAATACATGGAAATGAATGAATAAGAGTATGTGAAAGAGAGCGTTAGTGATTTATAGGTGTGTTTAGGAGGGAGTGACAAGGTATGATATGTAGTTCCAAGGAAAGCTAGAGTGTGAGGGTGGCATGCCAAGACGTGTCATGTGTCAGGGTTTGTCAATCTGTTCCAGAAAGTGTTAGCGAATGCCATGGGAATGTTGGGTTGTGTTATATTCTTTCCACGACTAACCTACGTAGTGAACCGGGGGGTTAGAGGGGGGGCGGAGCCCC
>APFE030517267.1:0-13598 GCA_000404065.3 Pinus taeda | reverse complement strand
AAAATATAAAAAATATATATATTTTTAAAAATTCGCTCCGGGATTCGCTCCCAAACCGGGAGCTTCTGAAAATGGTCGCTCCCGCTCCCGCTTCCGCTCCCGCTCCCCGCTTCCGCTCCCGCTCCCAAGTAACATTGGGATACTCAAAGGGTCTCAGAGTTATCTATCAGATTAGATGAAGAATTCACGTGCCTAGCAAATTCACCGTCCATAGATGTTTGGTACATTGATAACGGGGCTTCAACAAATATCACTGGAGTACGAGAACATTTCTCGAGCTATCAAGAAGAATAAATGGACTTCCAAATCACTATGGGAAACATAATGAAATGTACTTTAGTAGGGAGAGGCACCATAACATTTTAGACAAAAGCACGGACTAGCATTCGAGCCACCAATGTCCTGCATGTGCCAGGATTAGGAATGAACTTGATTTCAGTGTCCTAGTTATAGGACAAGGGATACGATATATACTTCATAGGAAAAAAAGTATATGTCAAGCATCCAAGCTAGAAGAAGAAAAAGCAAATTGGGATTCGAAGCAACAAGTTGTATGGGTTGCAACTTGAGTCACCTATGGCACTGATAGGCGCAACTATAATGGTGAGAAGGAGCGAAATGAATTATGGCACAGGAAAATGGGTCATTTACACCATGGAGCCCTGAGGATGCTCAGAGAGATAGTGACAGAGTTCCAGTCCTTAGTACTGAGCATGATGATATATGCAGAGGATGTGTACTAGGGAAGTACGCTAAAGTAACTTTTCCCAGGAGTAAAAATAGAGTAGAAAGCGTATTGGGATTGATACACTCAGATATCTATGGTCCAATGTCCACAAGGGCTCTTAGTGGTGGCGCATATTTCATCAACTTTATTGATGGTCACTCCAGAAAAACCTGGATCTATTTCTTAAAGACCAAGGATGAGGTGTTCGATCGATTCAGAGAGTTTAAGGCTCTCGTTGAGAACATGACAAGGAAAAAGATAAAGGTATTGCATTCAGATAATGGTGGAGAATATACGAACAAAGACTTCATAGATTTCTACACAAAGGAGGACATCAAAAGAGAATGGACAACTCCCTATAATTCAGAGCAGAATGGAGTTGCAAAGCACAATAATAGAACTATTGTTGGAGCAACTAAGGCTATGTTGTATGATCAGGATCTGCCTAGATTCTAATGGGCAGAGGCTTGCAACACGACGGTGTATATCCAAAATAGAACTTCTCACCGAGCATTAGGGAAGAAAATGCCCAAAGGAGTCTTCACAGGGAAGAAGCTGGAAGTGAGTCATCTCAGAATATTTGGAAGTGTGGCATATTGTCACATTCTAGACGAGAAGAAGAGTAAATTGGGTTAGACTGTAGAAAAAAGGGTATCTCGTAGGATACAACGAGATCGCAAAGGCATACAAAATCTACATTCCTAGTAGCATGAAGATTGTAGTGAGACAGGATGCAAAGTTTATGGAGGACAAATCTTTCAAGAAATCTCGTGAGATGTCTGCAGAAGTTCAGTTAGGAGATTTTCCATTAGTCCAAGAGCAGCAGGGGCAGCAAGGAGGATAGGCAGGAGGACAAACACCTGGATCGAGTATAGTGACCAATACCATTATCTCCTCAGAAGGAGGAAATGCAGATAGTTCTTAGCAAATGGAACGACAAGATCAGGAGGAGGAGTTGGTTGAGCCTCTCACCACCATTGGTAGAACCAATAGAGAAGTACGACAAACATTGAGGGATGCAGAGGAGTTTGTTGGAGCTCCTAGAACCGAGAAAAGGTGTGTAAACAACCTTACAGATACCAGGCATCGGTAGCTCAAGTTGAAGAACCCTCTAGCTTTCAGGAAGCTATTCAACACCAAGTATGGGTGGATGCCATGGTAAAAGAATACAACTCTATCATGACGAATGATGTCTGGGAAGTAGTACCTAGACTAGAAGATAGATCAGCTGTAAGATCACGATGGATCTACAAGATCAAGTATGCTGCAGATGGTAGTGTAGAGATGTACAAGGCAAGGTTCGTGGCAAAGGGGTATGCTTAGAAGAAGGAATAGATTATGAAGAGACCTTCGGCTCAGTTGCTCGATATACCTGTATCAGATCCGTTATATCCCTAGGAGCTCAAATGGGATGGGAGATTCACCAAATGGATGTCAAGACAACATTCTTGAACGGGGTGATAGAAGAGGTGTATATAGAACAATCCGAAGGCTTCGAAGCTCATGAGAAGATACCTTATATTTGCAAATTAAAGAAAGCCCTGTATGGGCTCAAGCAGGGACCTAGAGCATGATATGGTCGGATTGATAGTACTTGCAGCAGTTGGGATTTGTCAAGAGTGACACTGATCCCAATCCCTACTATTTGATGGCAGAGAATGAGCCAATTATTCTGGTATTATATGTAGATGACTTATTCCTAACTGGGTCATCCAGACTCATATAGGATTGCAAGAAGAATCTTGATGCTGAATTCGACATGAAGGACATGGGGTTGATGCATTATTTTCTAGGGTTGGAAGTTTGACAGAAGAATGGGGAGATCTTCCTTGGACAAGGAAGATATGCTACAGAAATTCTGAAGAGATTCAGAATGCAGGATTGTTGACCCATGGCTACTCCCATGATCACTAACTGGAAGAAAATAGATGCATTAGGAGACAAGGAAGTAGACCCAACATTGTACAGGCAACTCATTGGGTCGCTCATGTATCTGGTCAACACTAGGCCGGATATCTGCTTTGCTGTCAACACTCTTAGTCAGTTCATGGTAGAACTAAAAAGGGTGCATTGGGCAGCAGCTAGGCACATTCTTAGGTATGTGCGTGGAACAGTCAGATATGGGTTGAAATACTCCCGAGGGGACGACGTCAGATTGAATGGGTTCACAGATGTAGATTGGGCAGGTAGTTCAGTAGACTGAAAAAGTACCTCGGGGTACTACTTTAGTGTTGGATCATGGATGATATCTTGGTGGAGCAGGAAGTAGAAATCGATAGCTTTGAGCTCAGCAAAAGCAGAATATATGGCAGCCAACACAACTATGTGCGAAGTTATATGACTCAGATAATTGCTTGTGAGCTTGTTCAGAAAAAGGATGGAGGCGACCAGGGTTTATTGTGATAATCAGAGTTGTATCAAACTCTCTGAGAACCTAGTATTTCATGATCGGTCGAAACACAGATATCTGATGTCACTTTATTAGAGGCTGTGTTCAGCGTACAGCAGTCAACTACAATATATCCCCACAGGAGAGCAGGTAGTCGAAATACTCACAAAGGCTCTCCGAAGAGCTAAGTTCACTCAGTTCAGAGAGCAGATGGGTATAGTAGAAAATCCATTTCAGTAGCAACAATAGTTTGCAGTGCAGGGACAGTTGGCAGTGGCAGTGCCAACAATAACGCAGATGCAGAAATTCAGAGGGAGTTGTAGTACGGACGCAATGTTGACCGTGGCAGGGTCAACAACAGTACAAATGCAACATTTGCGCAAAGATTGGTGGACAACATGCTAGACATCAACAACGCGGAGGGAGATGTTACAGAACAGAGTGATGATTCAACAGGTTGCATTGCTAGATCGTATTGCTAGAGCACATTCCTCGCTAAGAGGGAGTGTTGATTTCTGTTATCATCGGATGTGCTCTAAGTCTCAAAATTTGTAGGGAGGCTTAGACACATGAATTCTCAAATACCCATAAATCATTTTGGGAAATTCCACCCAGAGACAATTTTATTAAAATAATTAATTATTTTTAATGGGACCCTAAGCCGAAACTTAGGAAATTAAAATAATTAATGGGTATTAATCTAAACTGTGGGTGAAACTTCTAGAAGAAGGTGAAGATCAAGTCAATATGATCCTAGCAATTGATTAGAATCTAATCTGGGCCATTGATTGATCAACGAGAGGATTATAAGAGGAGGCTTGATGGACACTTGGAGAACACACCAGAGGCAGAGACTTAGTTACCCGAGTAAGATCGATTTTCTCACTGGTTGAAGTTTGGCAAGAGAAAAATGAATCAGAGGGAGAGTTGCAGGTGAGAAAGGAAGAGAGGGCATCAACAACTTTCGAGAGTGCAAGGCAGCAAGACATAGAGCAAGAATAGGGTGATGTAGAAAGAGGCAGCGTAGAGGCAGATTGACGCAGAACCTCTGTGGGTAGCTAGATGCTGGGCAAGTGTGAGAAGTTTGACGTAGAAGGATTTCGGGGAAGAGGAGTACTTCACTTGGATCAGAAATTTGTCAGGGAGTGTTTGTAAATTTTCTCACCCCTGTTTTGCTGGTTGTAATTTGTACATGAAAATTTGTTGAAGAATAATAAAGAAACCCTCATCTGCTACACCGGTTTTCCCACATTGGGTTTTTCTAGAACGATTGTCCAAAAGTAACTGTCATTGTGATTATATTTGTGCCAGTATATTTCGTTACATTTACTTTATGCAATATTTTAATTGTGAAGGCTACAGTAGAATATATTTCGATATTTACTATAAGAACACTTGGAATAACTTATTGCTAAGATAATAAGTAGAAGAAATAATATTAATCACTGCAGTAGGATTTCTATTTAGAAATTTTCACAACTTTGACTTAAATTAAACGTATTTTAAGTTCTGACTTGACTCCCAAATATGTTTACTATCTTGAATTAGATTTGAAGGGTCACAGTGATTGGTAAGAAATGGTGAATGGTCATAGCGTATTGAACCAAGATAGTCACGTCCTTCGTGGCTACTGTGCAGTTGGTAGAAGACGGACCGGGCAATGGAGGCAGTGATTTGGTGACAGTAATGTTGGACGACAGGGTCAATAACTAGTAGTGGTATTAGTGGATGGTGGTGGTCGCTGCTAGGGCTGCGACAACTGTTGGAAATAGTGAAGACAAAGGACATGGTCGCGGGAGTTTTGGTGGTGTCGGACTGAGGATGGTGGTGTTAAACAAGTGTAGCTACGACTCTTGCCTTGCAGTTAGGGTTTGTCAGATGAACCATGAGTAGAGTCTGTCAAATAGGCGCACTACTACGGGTTGTAGTTAGCGATTACGGTCAATTCGACATGAATTATGGCTGGTTGCTTGGGCGTCAATGAACGATGGATAATTAAATGGCTGTGTCTTGCTATCGTGGCAAAGGAATGGCCATGCAGACAACGAGACTGCGGCAATGGATTTTTTTTCTGGTCATCAACGTCGGAGGAGGAGAAAGCTTCGACAAAGCCTTGTCAGGGACGACTTGTGTCAGATTGTTGAGGTGGCAGGGATTTTGATGGCCATCGAAGGTGTGTATGTTGCGTTTGGCGATGGTCTGCAACAATAACAAGTACACAAAAACCCCTTTTTTTCTTTTTTATCTTTTTTGTTAGATTTATGTTTTCTTTTTATTTATTTTTTAAAGTTTTTTTATATATATAATATTTTTTTTATTTTATTAATATTTTTATTATATGTATTTCTTTCTTCTATTTTTTCTTTTATTTTCTTTTATTTTTTTCTGTTTTTATTTATAATTATATGTATTTTTTTTTAAATGGCCAAGGGCTTGATATCGAAAATGGAGACCCTCCAAAAGCTTGTAGCGAAACGCTCCAACAAAAACAAGGTTGATGAATTTTAATGGTCAAGGACCTGGATCAGACTGGCTCTGTGCAACAGTGAGCGGTCAGAGGATCAAATAGCTCCGATACCAAATGAAGCGAACAAAGTTCGTTCTTCAAGTTAATTCTCCAGAAGACTTGGAATATGTAGATCTCCATTGAAGATACAAGATTATATATTAAATGTATGAATAAGAATGATGATTCAATGAGAGTGAGGGTCCTGTATATATAGCCAGGTAAGTACCCTTAAACGAGTGGTCACGTCTCCTTAGACATGCCTCTTTGTTTAACTAATTATTAATTAACTAATCATTGTTACAATTATTTATATTTATATATATTTTATTCATAACATCCGCTGTGCCCCATGCTCGTACAATGCCTCGAAATGTCCTACCGAAGGTGTGTCATGCAACTTTCTCCTAATCATCGCCCTAAGTGGGTACTTAGGGGCGGAACATATGCTACCTCTGCAGTGTGTCACACCATCCCTAATCATGTATTTGTCAACTCATGCTCCTACTATATGCCTCAACTGGGAAGTCATTATCCTGTCCATGATGCACTGTGTCTCACCCAACTGTTTCAGGTGACTGTTGATTTTGGGTAACATCGGATGTACTCTAGCATTGAAATTTGGTGGAGAGGCTAAGGCACATAAGATCTCCAAGACACAGAAATCGTTTAGAGAAATTCCACCCGAATGAAGAGTTATTAAAATAATTAATATTTTTAATGGGTTCTTAAGTCTAAACTTAGGAAAATAAAAATATTAACGTGTATTAATAAAGATAAGGCTGAGAAGCTTCTAAGAGACGAGGATAAATCTATTTTAATCTTAGCCGTTGATTAGAGACTTAATCTCGGCTGTTGATTCATCAACATGAAAAGTATAAGAGAAGACTTGAGAATCATTTGGAGACACAGCGATAGATACTCTGTATATCAAGGAAAATCGATTCTCAAGAGAAAGAGATCGATTTTAGAGGGAGAGTTGTAGGGTGGAGGAAGAGGAGGGAATCAACAACAGTCAGTGATTGAGGAGGAGGTGACATAGGGACATTGAGAGACAACACAGAGGGAGACACAGTCCAGGGGAGACGTAGCCCTCACGCAGGGCAACGCAAAAGTGGGAGAAGGGTCTCCAAAGTGTTAAAAAGTTTGTAGGGGAAAGTCTGAAGAGTTTTCTCTTAGTTTCTCTGTAAAATCGTTCCTTGTAAAAGCGATTGTTGTTGAAGATTAATAAAATCCTCATCTGCTATACCAGTTTTCCCATGTTGGGTTTTTCCGGGGACAATTGTCCAAAAACAACTTTGTTGATGTTATTGGTTCTTGTGCATGTATTTTCTCTGTGTAATTATGTGATAACTGCAATAGAATTTATTTTAATATTTGCGGAAGGGATTTCGTAAATAACTTATTGTGAAGAATAAGTAGGTGAAATAAATCAATTGTTGTAGTAGAATTTCATGTTAGAAATTTTCACATGGTATAAGAGTAGAGATCTAGCAACAGGAGAGAAGAATCGACTACGGGTCAAGAGCATGATGCAGATGCATCAACTCAAAGGGACTCACGCAGATTTCCAGAAGAAGGCACAAGGGACATGGATCATGATTATTCTATGTTAGTTTCTAGATTGGAAGAAGAAGTCACTTGCCTAGCAAGCTCTGCCTCCTCTGAGGTTTGGTATATAGATAGTGAAGCTTCCTGGCATATGAGAAGAATTCGAGAATGTTTTTCAGATTATCAAGAAGAAAGAATGAATTTTCAGATCACCATGGGAAATAACGCAAAGTGTACCCCAGTAAGAAGAGGTACTGTAGTCTTTCAAACTGAAGCAGGAGAGCGGCTTCGAGCAACCAATGTGCTGCATGTGCCAGGATTTGGGATGAACTTACTCTATGTATCTCAAGTTCAAAGCAAGAGCTATGGCGTTTTCTTTAGTAAGGAGAAAGTATATGTCAAACACCTGAGTTGGAAAAGGAAGGCCCATATTGGAATTAGAAGTAACAGGTTGTATATATTACAACTAGAATCACCAATGGCACTGATAGGTGGTGATGGAGATTAATATTTGAATGAACTATGGCATAGGAGGATGAGACACTTACACCATGGGTCTCTGAGAATTCTTAGAAAAATAGTATTAGGAGTTCCAAAACTAAGTACTGAACGAGTTGATGTATGTAGAGTGTGCGCTCTGGGTAAGTATGCCAAAGAAGCGTTTTCCAGAAGTAGCAATAGAGCTAAGAGAGTTCTAGGATTGATACACTCATACATCTGTGGACCGATGTCCACAAAACCTCTTAGCGGTGCCGAATACTTCGTCACCTTCATCGATGACCATTCCGGGAACACTTGGATCTACTTTCTGAAAACCAAGGATGAGGTTTTTGGTTGATTCAAAGTGTTCAAGGCTCTAGTGGAGAATTTGACAGGAAAGAAGATAAAAGTGTTGCGCTTAGACAATGGTTGAGAGTATGTTGCGCTAAGGAAGCCATCAGAAGAGAGTGGACAACTCCCTACAATCCAGAGCAGAATGGAGTAGCAGAAAGGAAAACAGGACTATTGTGGAAGTAGCTAGAGCAATGTTGTATGATCAGGATATGCCCAAATTCCTGTGGGCAGAAGCATGCAGCATGACAGTCTATGCCCAGAACAGGACTCCACATAGGGCATTGGGCAAAATCACTCCGAAAGGGTCTTCACCGGGAGACACCTGAAGTCAGTCATTTCAGGATATTTGGGAGTTTAGCGTTTTGCTGTATACCGGAATAAAAGAGAAAGAAATTAGATCAAACTGCTGAGAAAGGATATCTTGTGGGATATAGCGAGAATGCTAAGGCATATAAAGTATATCTTCTAGGGAGTAGGAAGGTAGTAGTTCGGCGGGATGTAAAGTTCATGGAGGATAGAGCTTTCAGGGAATTCCGAGAAATGCCTTCTGAGGAGCAGTCAAAAGACGATCCGTTGGTCCAACCACTTTGACCAGTAGAAACTAGTACCAGAAATTCTCCTAAAGGCACATCTTCAGAACAGGAGGAATCTCAGGAAGAGGAAGAGCTAATAGATGTACCCACTACTAGTGGAAGAATGAGTCGGGAACTTCGACAGATTCTACGGGATGCAAAGGACCTCATTGGTGCACCCAGGAATGATAAAAGGGAGCGAAGACAGCCAGGCAGATACCAGGCCCTAGTAGCTCAGTTTG
Source organism: Pinus taeda (assembly GCA_000404065.3). Taxonomy (NCBI): domain Eukaryota; kingdom Viridiplantae; phylum Streptophyta; class Pinopsida; order Pinales; family Pinaceae; genus Pinus; species Pinus taeda. The sequence goes on along the minus strand of APFE030517267.1, from coordinate 4,777 downwards.
GGGAACCTTCTAGTTTTTAGGAGGCCGTTCAGCATCAAGTATGGGTAGATGCTATGGTGGAGTAATACAGTTCTATAATGGTTAATGATGTCTGGGAAGTGGTACCTAGGCCTTAGGACATGTCAGTGGTAGGTTCGAGATGGATCTACAAAGTCAAATATACTGCAGACGACAGTGTGGAGAAATACAAAGCTAGGTTTGTGGCTAAGGGGTATGCTCAGAAGAACGGGATAGACTACGAAGAAACCTTCACCGTAGTAGCCAAGGATACTTCTATTAGAACCGTGATATCTCTTGCAGCACAGATGGGGTGGGAGATTCACTAGATGGATGTCAAGACGACATTCTTGAACGGGGTAATAGAAGAGGAAGTATACATTGAACAACCAGAGGGTTTTGTGACACAGGAGAATAAATCTTATGTTTGCAGATTAAAGAAAGCCTTGTATGGGCTTAAACAGATACCTAGAGCATGGTACTGTCGAATTGATGGCTACTTGCAGAAGATGGGGTTCGTCAAGAGTGATGCAGATCCTAATCTCTACTATCTTGTCGTAGAGAATGAGCCTCTAATCCTAGTGTTATATGTGGTCTTTTCTTGATAGGATCATCCAGGCTCATCAAAGGCTGCAAGAAGAACCTAGCCACAAAATTTGACATGAAGGATTTGGGACAGATGCATTATTTCTTGGGGTTGGAAGTTTGGTAGTAGAAGGGTGAGATCTTCCTTGGACAAGGGAGATATGCAACAGAGATCTTGAAGAGATTCAGATACAGGACTGTAGACCTATGGCTACTCCAATGATCACCAACTGGAAGAAGATTGATGCATCAGAAGATAAAGACGTTGATCCTACCTTGTATAGGCAGCGTATAGGGTCCCTGATGTATCTGGTCAATACCAGGCCAGACATTTGTTATGCTGTCAACACCCTCAGTCATTTCATGGTGGAACCCAAGAGGGCGCACTGGGCAGCAACCAAACATGTTTTCAGGTATATACAAGGAATAGTCGAGCATGGACTATTGTACACCCAAGGCAATGACATCAGGCTAAGTGGGTTCACTGACGCAGATTGGGCTGAAAGTTCAGTAGATCGAAAAAGTACAACTGGGGACTGTTTCAACATTGGATCAGGAATGACCTCTTGGTCTAGTAGGAAACAAAAATCTATGGCTCTGAGCTTAGCTGAAGCAAAATACATGGCAGCTAGCACAACTTCGTGTGAAGCCATATGGCCTAGGAAATTGCTTGTGAATCTATTCAGGAGAAGGATGGAACCGACTAGGATTTTGTGTGATAATCAGAGTTGCATGAAGCTCTCTGAGAATCCAGTATTTCATGATCGTTCGAAGCACATTGATATCAGGTGTCACTTTTTCAGAGACTTTGTCCAACGAGGGGCAATACAGTTGAGGTACACTCCTATAGGAGAACATGTGGCAGAAATCCTCATCGAGGCTCTAGGAAGAACAAAGTTTGTTTATTTCAGGGAGAAGATGGAGATGGTGAAGAATCCATTTCAGTAGTAGAAATGGATAAGTGTCGGGAGTTGCAGTGCAGCAATTAGCAGTGGCATTGCTATGGGCAGCATGATGCAACATGTTGAGAGGGAGCTGCAGTACATATGTAGCAGTGGTAGTGGTGGTGTCATGAATAGCAATACAGGAAGCAACAGTGCAATGGATGTGGGGTAGCAGGCCAAGCATCAGCACAAAGGACCGATGCGGAGGATCAGTGTGATGCTTCTATGGTGAAGCATTGCTAGAACACATTCCTCACTAAGAGGGAGTGTTGATTTTTGGTAGCATCGGATGTGCTCTAGCCTTGAAATTTGGTGGAGAGGCTAAGGCACTTGAGATCTCCAAGACCCAGAAATCGCTTGGAGAAATTCCACCCGAATAAAGAGTTATTAAAATAATTAATATTTTTAATGGGTTCCTAAGTCTAAACTTAGGAAAATAAAAATATTAATGGGTATTAATAAAGATAAGGGTGAGAAGCTCTTAAGAGACGAGGATCAACTCTGTTTTAATCTTAGTCGTTGATTAGAGACTTAATCTCGGCCGTTGATTCATCAACAGGAAAAGTATAAGAGAAGACTTGAGGATCATTTGGAGACACATTGGCAGATACTCTGTATCTCAAGGAAAATCAATTCTTAAGAGAAGGAGAACGATTTCAGAGGGAAAGTTGCAGGGTGGAGGAAGAGGATGGAATCAGCAATAGTCGGTGACTGAGGAGGAGGTGACGCAGGGACATTGAGAGAGAGCACAAAGGGAGACACAGTCCAGGGGAGACATAGCCCTCACTTAGGCTGATGTAGAGGGACACAGAGCCGCTCAGAGGCATGCTGAGCCACACAGAGTTACGCAAAAGTGGGAGAAGGGCCTCCAAAGTGTCAGAAAGTTTCCAGGGGAAAGTCTCAGGTGTTTTCTCTCAGTTTCTCTATAAAATCATTCCTTGTAAAAGTGATTATTGCTGAAGATTAATAAAACCCTCATCTTTTGCACCGATTTTCCCACATTGGGTTTTTCTGGGCACAATTGTCCAAAAACAAATGTGTTGATGTGATTGGTTCTTGTGCATGTATTTTCTCTGTGTAATTATTTGATAACTGCAGTAGAATTTATTTTAATATTTGCTGAAGGGATTTCGTAAATAACTTATTGTGAAGAATAAGTAGGTGAAATAAATTAGTTGCTACAGTAGAATTTCAAGTAATAAATTTTCATAGTGACCCCCGTTTGTCCTGCTGTATGTTGTGGTGACAGCATCAAAGAGCAACAACATAAGCCTCTGCAACAGTATGCCGAACTGGAAAGTGACCGATGCATGGGTCAATCCCAAAGGCGAGGTCAAGAACCCATATGGATACCCATGGGTAGTCCTGCGAGTCTCGTGCTGTCTAACTCCAATCAAGTGATGCACCAATTGAAGATCAAACTTCGAGGAATGTAATGCTACTTGACGCTCATCCATCCACTCATCGATCTCGGTTAAGCCAAGTCCATTGGTATGCTCGATGTCCCAATCAATCTGTCTCCCCAGAAGCAATGCTGTTAGATCCTGTCGTGCATCACCATACACCATTGCATAAAACCATGCATCATCGTACTCCTCTACATACCCCTGCACACCATGGCATATCCTTGTAACCAACTGGCTATTGCCGCTTGCTGCTAACGCACCCTGTACGGTCTGGTATCCCACATGTGCCAATGTATTTGCCATCCTTCTAGTGGACCCACCATGATGTGAGTGTGAAAATTCTGCTAACCCCGAATCCTATTTGTTATATAAAAAAATAATTATTTTGTAACTATTACTTTAATTAAGGCAAAGGACATGATCAAAGATCATGGCCATTCACCAAGAGGCACTTAGGGCTGTATTTAGGCCAGGGCCTCTCATTCTGTAAACCATCCATTCGTTCATTATAATAAAATATATATCATTGCTGATAATTGTTGAGTTTATGTGCTACATGTGATATCATAGCCAATCACTCCTCGGCTCCCTGCTGCACGGTTCAGGATTTTCATGTTGCTACTTATGTTCACTATCTTCCGCCACTTCATTCTACTTAACCACCGCCATACACTATCCTCGTCACCGGTTGTTCTCGCCATCGTCTGTCATACTATGCCCTTATTCCATGCCTTGTTCCATTTGTCAATTCGGTCTAGAGTCTTCGTTGCTACTGTCTACTGCTGTCATCACGCCCTTTCCCAAACAACTGTCGAGTTGCCACAACGTCGAATCGACACAACCCCCGACACCTTTACATAAGCTCTGTCGTCCCTCTCCACTTTGCCCCCGCCCTCGACTTCCTCCATCGTTGACTCGACTGTCGTGACTGTTGCAGTCACTTGTCCCCCGTACGTGCCCGACCATCCCTGTCATAGCCGCTGTTATTCCTACGTCATGCGCTATTCCTGCCGCCTTCGCGGTGCTGCTAGTTCACACACCCAACCACCGATTTTTTTTTAATGTTGTCTGGCTCACACACCCAGCCACCGACTTTTTTTAATGTTGTCGGGCTCACACACCCAACGGCCAAATAACTCGTTCATATTGCATCGTACATAGTATAACTATATATATATATATAGTTGTAATGTAATATATTTATTAGACTTAGTAAGTTCATGATATATTATATATTTGATATATAATTAATATATAATTAAAAAAAATATTTACGGTAAAGTTGAAAAAAAATTGAAAAATGTTTAGGGTAAAGTTAAAAAAAAAGGTTAACACTCAATAAATATACACCACCGCATACCCGTTCGATGTCGTCATCTATGACAATGGCTGAATTTAGTGAAAAATTGGTAGATCTTGAGGCTAAGGTGACTGGACATGGCAAAGAATCGAAGCGCTTCAAGACAAGACAAAGAGAATTGAGAGTCAACTCGAGCAAAACAAGGATGAATTTAAAAAGGATTAGGTAGACCTTTCAGTTAAGGTGGATCAAGCGATGGTGATGTTGACCTGTATTTGTAACACTATGAAGATTACACCCAATCAAATACCCCAAAATAATGAAGATACTCAACATCTCAATTCTCCAGGTTCGTCAAAGTCGTCACTCACATGAGAACCTGCGTCTCCAAGGACATCTTCCACACCTAATTAAGGAAATAGTAACACAAATTTTCATAATAGGCAGCTTTGGAATCCGTACACCAATATGTCATTTTCAAATCAATACACCTTCTTTGCTCTGCCAATAGTGACATATCAACGAAGAGAAAAACTTGAGCTATC
>APFE030517260.1:0-17453 GCA_000404065.3 Pinus taeda | reverse complement strand
ATTTTGTTATAAATAGAAGGGTTTTCCATTCATTATTCACTTTTGACTATTTTCATTGTTGCACTCACTACTGTAACTTTGATTATTTTCATTGATGCACTCCATTTCTCTACCATTTGAGTTCCCATTAAGCTCAAACATTTTATTTGTTGGGTTTTCACATTATAGAGGAGAGAGACTCTAAAGAAGATGAAGACGTTTGAGGATAGCCATGAACCCATCCCATAGAGTGGGACAACTAACATTTATTTGTTCCCTTCACAGGTGTTATAATAAAATCTATTCTTTGTATATATAGTTTCCATTGGATTATTTGAGTTATTACTATTTCTTTTTGTTGTTTAACTATGATTTTGGCATAGATTAGGACTTTCGCAGGTTTTGATTCTATCATTTGTTGCAGATCTACAATTTTTAGCAGCCATTTATATTATTGATATTTTTTGTCATCCACAGTCTTAAGTGGGTTCTTTTCATACATCTTTGAGAAGTAAACACTACAAGAGAAATAATTCTGGAAAATGCGTGGAGCAAGGACCCTTGAAACCTCAGTCTTTGGAAAAGAAATCTGGCCTCCAAGTGATCAATCTCGAAATTTGGCTATGGGTTCAACCTCAATCCTAGGATAAGCTTGATTAAATAATTTATATTCTTCCTTGGGATCAAGTTTAGAAACTCAACCTTCCAACCTTTGCAATTTGACCTCTTTTACCTCCAATGAAATCAATTCACAATTATTTCAAGGAGACACTTTAGATCTATGAGAAAGTTAAAAATGGCATCGAAAGGTAGGGTCTCCTCCTTAGATTTAAATGATCCAGCCTCTTTCCAATATAGATTACAAAAATATATTCATACCATTGATCTTGAAATGAAATGGATATAATTCGATATGATACTTGTGCTTAGAATTTTGCCTTTGAACCCTTGGTGTTTGACCCACTAGAAGGATATGAACTCTTCCGTTGGATTTATATAAACTTGTAATCAAATTATAGTCAAGATGGTAGTACTTCCTACAACAAATCTCACAGCCTTGCAATACAATTGAAAAGAGACCCTCAAATATGATAGGGGTTCGATCTCAACCCTGTAAACTTGAATGAATAAATATGGTAAAGCAAACCTAGGTCCAATCTCAAAATTTGGCAAAGTAATGTTTTCTCTTTTGTTTGCAATAAAATAATAACTCTCAAAATAATGCAGAAAATTCTCATTCCAATCAACCAAAAAATAGAACCAACTAGGATGATACGAAATACCATCGAAGATGGAAATGTTGGCTAGGGTGAGCATAAATTCCACCAAAGTTCCCTACATGAAACCTCCAAATAACCCTGCAAATAATTTATAATTTCCCAATAAAAACCTCGGGCTGGCGGGATGCACAGCTCTGATACCACTGTAATTTCCCAATCATCAAAATTTGAATCAGTTCTGGTACATTGTAGGTGTTCTAATAAAATTATTGCAGTAGAAACACTGAACACAATAAAGATCTGAGAATGCAGGATCTTATTTATGTAAATAACTCTAAAGAAAATTACATGCCCACAGAAGTAATAGTAAAGCTCATGCCTTGCAATGTATGGCTTCCCATCAACAGATAAATTAAAGACGCTAAAGCACAATCTTAGATCCTCGATGGATCCACCAGAGAAATTACTCCCATGGGGTTTTCTTCCTTGGGATCAACTAGAACTTGCCTTGATAAGCTCTCAACGAAAGAAAAATAGATGAATAGCTCTCGATGATTACATTGTTAGGCTCCTATCCCCTTTTATATGCTTCATTGAATCTCTAGAGACTTTATCTTATTGTTTTCACTTGAAAAACGAAGGCAAATACCACGGGTCAATGCCATGAGCAACTACCACAGTAAATACCATGGGTAGATTCTGTCCACTTTAACCATATCCACAAAAAAAAGAATATTACAAATCGATCGCTTCTTATTTAGTCTAAGAAGTTTATGTTTAGGAATTTCCCAAGATCCATAAAAGCATAAACTTAATAGAAATTACTCATCAACACCACAAAGTATGTTATTTTTATTGAGAATATTGAGCACATGGAAAGATGCTTGTTAAAGTGGATGTTAGAGAAATCCCTATTACATAGGTCTAACAATAACAAGAATTGTGTTACCTTTTGGGTAATTTTCTTAAGAATCCTAACTACGTCTTAAGAATGTAGCTCGGGGCATTAAATTTAAACCATATTCCTTATTGATTTTGGGATTCGGCTGAGATAGAGATAGGAGATATTGTCTATTCTAAAAATAAACATTTTTTCACTTGTATCTTTTCCATACATAATGTCTCTTTTTCATAAATTAAATGGACAACCTTCTTTCCTTAATTCTTCATGACAAACCATTCTTCCAAGAGGCATTAAGGCCATTTCTAGACAAGTAAGGCCACCTACTAAGTCATAGATACAAAATCCAACGACTCTACTATGAGCTCACCAAGATTTAGTACCTCTTACTCTTCTCTAAATTCTCTAACAAATCAATGCACAAATGAATTGGAATTGGGGGCAAGAAGCCCTTTTATAGGAAAAACTCTAGTTTTTTTTTCCCATTAGGAGTAAATGGTAGCTCGGTTTGACAAACCATCAGCACTATTCGAATCCTCTCACTGATCTCTACAAAGGGTCTCCATGTTTCTCGTAATTTGCAACTTCGCCACAAAGCCATTTTTTCCATGAGGTCTCACTTTCGCACATTAAATCAAATCTCTTAATATGAGTCACATGTACTCTCGTACCACTTTTCCTTTGAACTTTTAGAATAATGAGTTGAGTTATGTCAAGAGTAATCAGTATTTACTCATTCTATTATGGTGCGCTGCAGTTCTTTCCCATGTGGAAGCATCATATAGTCACCTTTCTTCAAAGCATTAGAGATGAGTCACCCCTACATATATGGAGTCTGTTCAAAGTTCCATTGGGTCCTGTTACAATATATTATCCATCTATGTGTCGTATTCATCCCATTTTTCTTATATTTGACCTCCATCTATCCTCATGTGCCTTTGAAAATCTTCCATCTAAGTAATTGACCATCCCTTATGGAATTGTGTCAGTCACTACGAGGTCAACCTTGCATGTTATGCTCTGACAAGGTAAGTCATAACTCCATGAGTCCCCATATCTTCCAATTGTCATCCCCGATGTTAGTCGTTATTAGCCATAACACTATGATCCTTGTGCCTTTGTTGAGGATTCATAATTGCCTAAACTCTGGTGGGCCTGCTTTTCTTAACATCAACACATTTATTCCAGGAGAGTAATCTAGAGGATGGTGTACCTTGGTTTCATCTTTCATCCTTTCTTGGTGCCTCTAATCAAGAAAACTGAATCATTATTTCCCTTTTACTTGGTTTTTTCTCGCATGCTCAGATTCAACTCATTATCGCATGATCAAGAAACATACACTTGGTGGTTTAGTGATCTAGCAGATTTTCCTAGATTTTCTGAGGTGTGTGTGAGATGTTCTACACCTCATGAGGGAATGTCTCTTCAGGTAGCCCCTCACATACCTAGATGTTAGAAAATTATGATCTAGCCTCATAAGAAGTTATTTTTATTTGAATGGCTTTGTTTCTACCAATTTCATAACTCACAACATGAACCTCTATTTAAAATGGTCCATTGAGATATTTAAATACCTCTCCTATCCATCAGGGCTTCTTTGGTTGTGATCTTCTCCCCCCCCCCCCCCCCCCCCTTTTCACCACATCAACGTGGGGAAATTATGTCTCATGTCCTCATATCAACATACTTAATTGTATCAATCCTGGCCATTATATTCGAGGAAATTATGTATATGGGGATCATTAACTCATTGTATCATTTTTTGCCCCATTGATACCAGCATATCATGTATCATGTACTATGTACCTTAGACCTAGATTGTTAGGCACACCATTATCATTTGTACTCGGGTATCTCGTAGGTATGGGTATATCTCCCTTGCCTTATTGAGATCTTGTACTCATCAATAAAGGAAACTTTTATCTCACAGGTACATTTCACCCCCTCCAACTTCACTCCTTCATATTACTTGAGTGATCTCCCTCTCTCCCTACGACTTCCCTTCGGTGTTTTGTGAAAGTGAAGCTACAACATATTTCTAGCATACGATGTGCTCCTCAAACTCTTATGTTGAGCAACAATCTGTTATCACCCAAAAAATGATCACCTAGTCATGTATTACTAGGTTGATCAAAATGCACCATGTAGGATATGTTTTTACATATTAAAACCTTCTTTTACCTTAGGCAATAATTTAGTGAACCACTTTCCTAGAGTATGTCGTTGCATTCTAGGCTACTACATGGAGGGGAATTTTAAGACAAAATAAATCCTTTGTCTTAAAATTTTCAATATGATGCGCTAGTAAAAAAGGTAAAGGATTAGGGGTACGTCTTTACGCTATTGATGATTTCTTCGGGAAGTAGAGTGATGGAGGTTGACAACAACTAATGCGATTTAGGGCGATGGAGGCTGAAAACAAAGGTGTGTGTCATGAGAGGAGCGATGGAGGCACTTTCGAAGAATGTTAATGGGTGGTAACATAGTTGGAGTACTTTTCGGGGTCTCCATTGATTGTGTTTTAATATGTGTTTTTTTACTATTTTATTTATTTTGAACGCTACTTATATACATTTGTTGTTGTTATTAGCAAATTGTTGTGCTAGATTAGCAACATGGATTAGATTCACTTGAAGGATTGTTGAAAAATGTGGCAAGAAATTCCCAATTTGATTTTGCCTTGATTAAACTGAGAAAATTTGAATTTCCACATCAGCAAACAACTTGGATGCAATTAGCTTGTATGACATGGTTTGTGTCACCCATTTTACTCAATCAATTCGAGTTGGAGGAGTTAGAGTTCAGTTAACCATGTGTGATTTCTAATTTGTAGCATTCAAAGTCAGTTATCTCAAGTTGTTTTCAGTTAAACTAGGTCTAACTATTGGAGGAACTAGTGGAAGGCTAGTTATGCAGTGAGACTTCAGTCAAATGCAATGATCATCTAGTTAAGTGATCAATCATCCCAAAATTTCTAGTGCTTGCAAATAATTCGAGTTCCACAACTATGTTGGAGATTCCAAGGCAGTGTAATATTAGTTGTAGACTAGTCTTGAGCGTACAGGTGTTGCACGCAGTCACATGATCAACCTTAGGAATTGTGCAATCCATTTTGGAAAAAACCTAAATAATAGGGGTATAATTTCTCAAGGAATTGCACAAGGAAATAGGGGCTCAAGTACAGGTAGAAATTGAAAAAATTTGGGTTTCAGCTTCTTAGTGAGCAAAGGGATAGGTTATTCACTTACAGGTTGTGCATAGTTGAATAAATCAATTGTAATACATCTATATGCATAAGATTGATGCAAGAAGGCATTGGAGTTATTAGAAGATTGCTTTCCCCATGAAAAATATTGTGTGCATGTATTTTATTTCTTATTGCATGTCTGAATTTTTTGTTCTAAATTATGAATTAAATTCTGTAGAGTAGTAGAGTAGGTCTGTGTCTTATGATTTTGAAAAAACTTCATGATGAGTTGCAAATCTACACCATAATTTCTACATCGTATCATAGCAGGATTCACATTAGAGCATGAATTTCGAATTTGTTTCTCAAGAGGTTCAAATTTGCAGTTCAGTGTAGCAAGATCTCTTAAGAACTGAAAATATGACCTTCAACGGGCTAAGGCTAGAGTATTCCTTGGAAGGCAACTCTAATTTCATTGACTGCAAGGATCGCATGGAGGTATTCAATGACAATGGTGTTGAAAAATGTGCAACAAGAAATGTTAAATTTAGAATGTGCTAAAAATAGACCTGCTAAAAATAGCATGTCTAAAAATAGTAGTTTGGCTAGTGAGGTCATTGGCCACATTGGGTGAGAGGTGAAACTGCTAAAAATAGAAAGGTTCTAAAAATAGTATTTCTGGGTCCCTTCGCTATTTATAGTAGTCCCTAGTCCCTACTATAGGAAGTAAAATTAATTTTGGACTTAAGCAAGTGGAAATATAATTAATTAATTCAAGTTGGAGTTAATTAGTTAAGGAAATTTCGATTTTGAAGTCTTTGTGACACACACATGAGTCCGTCCCATCTGATTGAGGAATTTATCCTTAATTTCCTCCACTAATTGCGGGAATAAGTATGAGTTCTATAATGAGAGAATCAGTTGACTTAGTTCTAACTAGTCAAGTCTAGTTAGATTATTTTAACAAGTTGTTAAAATAATAAAATATGGTTTGTTAATGCTTGAATGCATGTGAAAACTATTATTTTAGATAACTGAGGATTCACTCATGGATAACTGTTGCATGTTAGTTCTGTCAGAGACCCAGTTGAGATCAAATGAGGGACAGTGTACTATCAGATGCTTGGATATTTCTAGTAAGTATTCCTTGCATGGAGAAGGATATATTTCAAGAGAAATACATATTATAGGAGATTGGAGGACTTGTGGCCTATATAATGAGGTATAGGTAGTCCATGATTTTCATCCTCGAATTGAAGATCATCAGGATATTTTGATTACAGAGAGAGTAGGATAGCTATTGAGCTGCTTCTTTTTGTATGTTGTTGAGGATCTACACTTGATTGATAATACATTGTTGGGGTTTTATGTTGGTGATTTCCCCTAGATATATCTTGTGTTATGTGTGATTATTTCTCTTGATCAGTTATGCATGTTTCTACTTGATGTTGCTCATGAATTCGATTACGATTCCACTTAATGTTTTGTAGAAGTAGAACAAGTGTTATGCTTTAGAACATTGCATATATCGGTTTGTTCTACAGGTGAAATTTCTACATTTCTAGAATACATCAAGAGAGATGTTACAAAACCAACAGAATCTGATGCCCAAAACCTTGCTCAGTTGAAGAAAGTTGTAGCCAAGGTGTGGATAATAATATTGGAGGGAGTACGAGACCACATTTTCAGCAATCTCCATGGGAAAGAAAATCCTTATGGAATGTGGTAGGCACTCACAAATCTATTCTAGAATAGTAGTGACCACAAAAAGTTGGTGCTCAAGGATAAACTTTGAAATATCAAGATGTAGAAGAATGACTTTACCTTGCAATATCTGAGGAGGTTCACACATGTTCATGATGAGCTTGCAGGAGTTGGTGTTACTCTCTCAAAGGATGACTTGGTAAGAATATCCCTTCTAGGCCTTCCCAAGAGTTGGCATACCTATCAAGATTAAGTGAAAAGGAGGGAGAAACTATCGAATTCAGAACACTTAAGGTATGATTTGGTACAAGAGGAAATAAGGAAGAATACTAGAGATGGGACCTCATCCAAGGGCAAGGATGAAGAAAAATTTGCATTGGTTGGAAAGGGAAGGAAGGGAAAAGGGGAAGAAATCTCAAACCAAAGCAGAATCCAACCAAGGTAGAAAGAAGAAAGATTTTTGAAAAATTAAATCCTTGCATTGTCACGAATATGAGCACTATGCCACAAAGTGCCCTCAGAAAGAGGTAAGTGAGAAGACCTTAAGAGGAGTAGTGGGTGAAGCCTTAGATTCATAGTTCAACCTTGACGTTACCCTTATCGCATGCATGTCCAACATAGTGATGGGGAGCATGTGGTACTAGGACTCAGGTGCATTGTTCCACATGACAGGGTGTAGAGACTTTTCAGTGACTTGGAGGAGAAAGATCTCCATATGTGCATCAAGCAAGGGAACAACGGAAGGTACAACATGACTAGTATTGGTACAGTCAACTTTCAGAGGGAGTCAGGCTCCCCTCTCAGGCTCAAGGATGTCATGTTTGTTGTAGGCATAAAGAAAAATCTCACCTCTATTGCAGCTTTAGAAGACCATGGTTATGACGTGATCTTTAACAAAGGAAAAACATTCCTGAGACACATAGCCATAAGACAGGTGAAGAAGATCGAGGTTTGTGTGAAGAATCTATATATGTTAGATGTGGAAGATTGTGTTGCATTAAAAACTAAGGAAGAGAAAGTGTAGGGCCATGATGTAGGTGAACTTTTGCACATAAGCCTTGGCCATTTGCATCATGGCACCTCGAATAGTATACAAAAAATATCCACTAGCCTCCCTAAAGGAGCACTTGAGTAGCAGAATGTACCTTAGGGAAGTACATAAAATCCGAATTTCATGATCGGGACAACAAAGCGCATGCAGTCTAAGAAAGGATCCACTTTGACGTCTGTGGACCTCTCTTTATAGCCTCCACTACCCGACACAAATATTTTGTCCTTTTTATTGATGAATTCTCACATAAGTGTTGGATCTCTCCATGCGAAAGAAAGATGGGACATTCTCCAAGTTCATAGAATTCAAGGCATTGTTTGAGAAAGAAACCAACAAAAGGGTGAAGGCTCTCCAGAGCAATAATGGAGGTGAGTATGTGTTGAATGAATTTAAAAATTTATGTGTGAAAGAAGGCATTCGATAAGAGTTGAAAACAACCCACAACCCACATCAGACTGGCGTGGTTGAGAGAAATATCCATAGCGCTTTGGGAGCAAAAAGGGTGATGTTGCATGACAAAGGCCTACCACTACATTTTTGGGTTGAGGCATACAATACAACAGTTTGTTTGTAGAACTGAAGTTCTCATCGGATTCTTGGCATGATATTACACCGGAGGAGGCTTTCTCAGGAAGAAAGCTGGATGTGTCACATTTCAAGATTTTTGGAGCCTCTGTTTATTCCCATGTCTCCAAACAATCAAGGAAGAAGCTTTAGTCAACAACAAAATTCGGGGTATTTGTGGGTTACACAAAAACTCCCCACAAATACCATGTGTACTTGCCATCACTCATAATGATAGTTATGTGAAGGGATGTAAATTTTGATGAGGAGAAATCTATGTGGTGCTCTCTTCAGAGGGAGCTTTAGATGCCACCAAAAGATGAGATTTTAGCTCAAAAAGAGGAACCTCAAGAAGTTGTAGAGAAACCACAAATTGTGGAGCAGAGAGTGGAGACATTCACTAAAGAAAAACCTCTAGAGGAGGCAGAAAAAGAACTAAGGAAGTTGATAGACTTGTGCAGGATGTGAGGGAGAATGTGGGATATCCTTCAAATTTGTGTAAGCAAAGGAGGTCACTCGAGAGGTACATTGGCGACATGGCTCTTATGACTGAGCTTATAGAGATTGAGCCATCCTACTTTGAGGAAGAAATAAAGAAACATGTATGGGTTGATGCAATGCTGGAGGAATATGAATCCATTGCAAAGAACCGTGTTTGGGAAAAGCTCCCAAGAACAACATATAAATCAATAGTGGGTTTGAGATGGATGTTCAAGGTGAAGTAGGCAACAAACAGAAGAATATGGAAGTATAAGGCCAGATTTGTGGCCAAGGGGTACTCTCAAGTTGAGGGAATTAAATATGAGGAGACATTTTCTCTTGTAGTAAGGTACTCATCCATTAGATCAATTCTTCGTCTTGCTGCACAAATGTGGTGGAATATCCACCAGATGGGTGTAAAAACAACATTTCTAAATGGGGTTATTAAGGAGGAGGTGTACATAGCATAACAAAAAGGTTTTGAGACATTTGATCAAGAGTCTCATGTGTGCAAACTCAAGTGAGCACTGTATGATCTCAAGCAAGGACCTCGTGCTTGGTACACCAAGATCAATAGTTATCTCATTGGTTTGGGCTTCACCATAAGTGAACCAGATGTAAACCTCATCACATATGTATAGAAGGTAAATTCCTTATTATTCTCTTATATGTTGATAATTTTATTTTAACTGGTTATGAGATGTTGATCATATCTTGCAAGAAGGACCTTGCAAGGGAATTTTAAATGAAGGACATGGGTCTCTTGCACTACTTTCTCGAGTTGGAAGTATGATAAGGTGATGGGTAATTATTTGTCTCTTAAGGCAAGTATGAAAATGAGATACTACAGAGATTCTGCATGGAGAGTTATAAACCCAAGGAAACACCTCTAACAAACAACTAGAAGAAGGAGGATGCCACTTCAGGTGAAGTGGATGCTACCATTTATCGATAACTAGTGGGTCCACTCATGTATCTTGTGAACACATGACCAGACATGTGATGTGTAGTCAACGAGCTAAGACACGCTATGGTTAGGTCAACCAAATATTTTGGAAGGCAACTAAGCATGTTTTACAGTACCTCACAAGCACTACCTAGTTTGGGCTATGGTATAGACGAGCAGATGGAGTGAAGTTCTGCGGCTTCAGAGAAGCAGGTTGGGCAAGAAGTCCATTAGAAAGAAAGATTACATCAAGTGTAATTTTTAGTGTTGGGTTTGTAGTTGTTTCTTGGTATGACAGGAAGCAAAGATCTATGGTGCTCAGCTAGACAGAACCATAATACATGGTTGCAAGTCAAGAAACATGTGAAGTGATATGGATGAGAAAAATACTTGTTGGACTATTTGGTCAGATGATGGATCCAATTGTGATAATTAGAGTTGCATCAATCTCTCTGAGAATATTATATTTCATGATCAATACAAGCATATAGATATCCAATATCACCATTTACGAGACTACATGTCTAGAGGCAGATGATGTTGCTACACTCCATTCTGATAGAGGAGTAAGATGTTAACATTTTGACAAAATCTTTGTCAAGAGGGAAGTTTGAATTCCTTAGGTGGAGGATAGGGGTGGTTGATAATCCCTTTCTTGCAGAGAGGAAGTCTTAAAAAATGTAGCAAGAAATTCTCAATTTGAATTTTCCTTGATTAAATTGAGAAAAATTGAATTTCCACACCAACAGATAGCTGGGATGCAGTTAACTTGTGAGACATGGCTTGTGTCACCTGGTTTACACAGTAAATTCAAGTTGGAGGAGATATAGTTCAGTTAAGCATGTATAATTGTGAATTTGTAGCAATCAAAGTCAGTTATCTCAAGTTATTTTCAGTTAAACTAGTTCCAACTGCTTGAGGAACTAGTGGAAGGCCAATTGTGCAGTGGGACTTCAGTTAAACTCAGTGATCATCCAGTTAACTAATCAATCAACCCAAAATAGCTAATGCATTTTAGAATTCGAGTTCCCAGCTATGGTGGAGATTCCAAGGTAGTGTAACATCAACTATAGACTAGACTTGAGTGTACAGGTGTTACATACAGTCAGATGATCAACCTTTGGAATTTCGCAATCCAATTTGTAAAAATTCCTAAATAATAGGGGCCTAATTTCTCAAGGACTTGCACAAGGAAATATGTGCTCAAGCAGAGGTAGAAATTTACTAAGTTTGTCTTAGAGCTTCTCAGTGAGCAGAGAGACAGGTTATTCACTTGTAGGTTGTGCTCAATTGAGAAAATAAATTGCAATACATTTCTAGTGATCATATTAGTGCAAACAGACATTGGGGTTTTTAGCATATTGTTTTCCTTAGGAAAACTTTTGTGTGCATGTGTGTTATTTCCTATTGCATGTATGAAATTTTGGTTCTAAATTGTGAATTAACTTCCGGAGAGCAGTAGAGTAGGCTTGTGTCTTATGATTTTGATTAAAAATTCATGAGTAGTTGCAACTCTACACCATAATTTCTACAAGGATGGTGGAGGCAAATTACAGAATATTTGTTAGTAGACAATATGCCTACTTCAAAATATCTATGAAAACTTTTGCAAGAAGAAGACATTGAGGATCAAATATTGGATTTTCCAAGAATTAGTCACAAAATTCACAAGGGCGGTAATTTTGGTTGCAGGTGTGGAAGTAGATGGATTAAATGTAATTTTGGTTGCATGTGTGTAGGTAGACAGGTCACAGTTACTCCTTTGATTTTTGTCGATGATGTGTTACTATTGGTAGATTGACCCTTTTTTATCGGTCTTTGGACTCCTTATGAATAATATTAAATCTCATATGATTTATTCTTACCCAGATGATGCATTGGTACTAGAGATTTATCATATTTTTGGTGTTATCTCCACTACCTTGGATGCAGATTTTAAATATCTTGGCTTTATGCTCCAAACTAATTGTTATGGAATTAAGGATTGGAGCTTAATTATAGAGAAAATATGTTGTATACTTTTATCATGTTCACACAAGAGGCTCTCCCTAGGAGGCAACTTGACTCTAGTTCGAGCAGTCCTTCAGAGCATCTCTGTATATTGGCTTCATATTTTCACTCTGCCTAAGAATATGAGTAAATGTATCTTTCTGGCTTCATCTTGGCATGGAACAATTTGTGTCGTAAAGGATAGAGTGGGCCTGGTTGTTTTTTACTCTGTATGGAGGTGATGGATGACCAGAATCATCTATTTCTTTGATTCTCCTTAGTAAAATGAATTTGGAATGGTATATTTAATATGTTCCATTTACAGGGAGATTAGAACTACTCTTTTGTGGTTTATTGTATTTGGCACTAGATTATTGAATATAAAACATTTGGACCACTTCCAATATACATTGGGGGTTCGACCCAAAGAATGCATTACTATCCCAAGCTCCTTTGTTGTGATACATCCACCTCTGTCCTTGTCAAAAAAGCTAAAGGCCTCTCTGAACTTATACATAACCTCCATACCATATTCCTTTAGTAGATAAAACCCTTCTCTCATTTTCTGACCATGCCAATCTACCCTACATCCCATATTCTCTCATGAGCCCTGTGTAAACCACCATTTCATTCAAGGATGGGGATTTTGATGCCTACTCTAACCATATTTTTTAGATACTTTCCCCCTTTTCTTGCTTATGGTTTCTTGAGTTGGCATCCTCTAAATATTCCCTACTCTCTTTAAATTATTTGAAAGGTATCCTTTGGCTACTAACCCCATTTTACCAAAGATCCTTGACATGTCCCTTGAAATTTGGATTCCGCCCCATGAGCTATTTTATGCCAGTGAATCAAAAGCTTTAGATTTATTTTCCACATATTCAATCATGACCAAACACTATACCACTACTTCTAAGAATATTGTGGTTACTAAATGTATATTGTATTTTAGAGGAGATAAGAATTGTATATTGCCCTTTGGGAAACTCCAAAAATATTTTGATGCATCCTATTTGTCTAACACTCTAGTATAATTTATGACCTTAATTACCATTCCATGTTCATCCATGTGGATGCACTTTATGATGTTCTAGGACAACCTAACTGGAACTTTTGCAGCTCCTTGATTTCGCTATGGAACCCCAGACCCACATAAGGTTCAAACATGGCTTTTCCTTTCTACCGTCACCCAAAAAATGCCCCTCTCTCTATAGGTTGTCACCTTCTCCTCCAAGGCAGTGAAAGAGGTTGATAGACCTATTCCAGAAATTCTAGACTTGAGTAACTGATGAAAAAGCTTCAGTTTTTGGACATACCCTTCAGAATCATACATTTTCCCTAGCACAGGCAACAAAAACCCGTCTGAGGCTACTACAGCAAAGGTCATTGAAAAATCTGGGGAAGAGGGAGAAAAAATAAATGGAGCCCGTTGACCTGCCAAGCCTTGCGAAAGAACTTTTGACTGTATCCATTTCTCGCAGCGGTAAGTCTCTATCCGACTCCAGTTCCATTATCGAATTTCTGTCTTTGGAAGATTTGATGGTTATTGAAACCAGAGTAAATTAAAGGAAAGGAAAAACCATAGTAAATTAAATTCAGTTTGAATACATCAAATAAAATAGACTTCTTTGACTAAGACTGATTCTATCCTAGCTTTAACTAATGGAATGCAAATTTGGCAGCTATGAAAAATAATGTACAGCATGCACCGAGCATGGGTACTAGAAATTACTAATTATAGTATATAAAGGTTTTTTAAACCGAAGATGTAAAAATCATATAAAAAGTGATGGCTCTAGGCTAAACCCACGTGTGTGTCCTGATTGCCTCAATGAGTTGATATGAGAAGAAATGTTGAGATGCATTTAGCTTAGACACCAATAAAATTCATACCTATTTAAATGAGATTTTAGAACATTGTGTTTCATATTTCAAGATCCTTGAAATGATCTTTATTTGTCATGAACCCCCTTTCGTTTGATACGAGAATCTTAGAGATGCACAAAGGTTGATCCTTTACCTTCAATAAGCATCTACCCAATGGAAAACAATGAACACTATTTTTCAAACCCTCTTGATTGATATCCAAGGGCCGAGGATACTTCACCTTTTGTAGCCTTTTATACTTCTTTGCGAGATAGACAAAGCCCTAATACAAGGCCAAAGGCATGTCAATGAGATCAAGAATAATATTATATATATGAGCTTAGATGCTAGGAACTTTATAGCTTCAGAGATGATTTTATATAAACTTGCAACAGAGAAGAAATTCTAAGTGAGACACTATCTCCAAACCAAATTCAATTTAATCAAATTGAGTGGATTGAAATAGAGAGGAATTATTGAGGATACTGGAGCTTTGTCATATGTTTAAAATCACTCTTATCTATTTATCTGTGGGGTTCACAGGAACAGACAGATGACTGGATAAAGCAAAGTTTAACAGAGAGCATTGACTCTCTCTTCCCAAAGGAGGCAAGTATAAGAAACCTGCTGCATTTGGATATCTTAAATTTGATTTCTCCCCTATTGAGCAGAGAATTGAAAATAAATTTTATTTACTGGGCAGGTGATTAATGTCATAATAGCTAACACAGAGGACTCGGGAACTCTAAACTTAAATATTGTTGGACAGAATAATTTATCTTCCTCATGGGTATTAGAAAATCCCTCCGAAGTAAACCAAAGGGATATTACTAAATCTGAGGTATGATTGGTGAAGATTTTGGTTATTTTCTCTATTGAACATGTAAGGAAACCTATATGATAATGATCTATGTAGTTGAGTATGGTTGTATTAAGCAGGAACTGAAAACTGACATTAGCAGGGGTGCTTCTCTATTTCTAATGGTGTACATCAAGGAGAGGCAAATGACTTCTGGAGACAGCTCATAAAAGTTACATTCGCAACAAGATGTTGTGATCTTCAACGAAGAAGGCAAGGAAAATCCTAAGGGGGGTAAAATGAATGACGAGGTGCAGAAAAAAACTTCCAATGACGAAGAACTTCTTACGAGGTTCCAAGAGGATGACACAGGAAGTGAACATCGAGACGTCAAAGAGAATTCTCTTGATGGTATGTTTTGATTTTCCCTGGTTAACTGATCTATGATGTTGGTAGCCTACTATAAGGTAATGTCTAGTCAAACTCCCAGGACAATGGTTGTTGTAATGCAGACCATTTGTGGCTTGAAGAAAGTCCAACAAAAGTTTTGCAGAGGGTAAAATTCTTTACTGCACTAGATCGCTACTTTTTGTTCTCATGGAAAAGGGAATTGTTATATTATTTTCCAAAATCTTTTTTGAATGTTACTTATCCAATAGAAAATTTTTATATTTCTTAGATTTTAGCATAGTATGCTTTAATTTATAGTAGTTTAATGCTTACAGCAATTGAGACAAAAGAGGAGGGAGAAAAGGTCAACAGAGCTGATTCAATAGGATGAAGAAAAACGACTTGAGCTTGAAAACGCAACAATTAAACGTTCCAAGGAGGTAGATTCTGCTGTCCTGGGAAAATACAACATTTAGAGGCAAGAGAATGAGAACGAGAATTCTGACTCCACTATTAGATTGATGCGAGACCAACTGATCATGGCTAGGGTATATTCAAGCATTTCCTAGGCTAGGAATAATCTTGATTTATACCATGAATTGATGCTTCGTATTAAAGAATGTCAGCATAAATTGGGTGAGGCTAATGTAGATTCTGATCTACCTCAAAGGTAATAGTTTTCGCATTGGCTGCTTCTAAATCAAGAGTAGTAAGTTCTTCCATTTGCATTTGGTGTTCATATCCTTTGTTTCTTTTAAAATTACAGTCTGTGTGTCCATATTTCTGCTTTTCATTCTCTTTTTCATGGCCAATAATTGATATGAATGTTTCAGTGCACCTGAGAAGATCAAGGCTATGGGTCATGTCCTACCCAAGGCTAGAGAACAATTTTATGATTGTGGGATAGTAACAAAGAAGTTGTGAGCCATGCTTCAGTCTATAGACGAGCAAGGACCTTGAAAAAGCAAAGTACATTTTTAAGTCAGTGTTATCACTGAGGTTGTTCCCTTTGAATCCCAAGGGAATGGCTGCCGAGGTAACCACTAACCAATCTTTTAGCTACAGGTCCTAGTCTACCTGTAACCAGAGAGGGCTCTCTCTTTATAGTTTAGCTTTGTTTGCTGAGTGTTTTAGACTAGTTATGATGCACTGTTTGTTTGATTTTGGTGGGTTGATGATTCCCTTTAGAACTGAAATACAGACTTACTGGACGGTTTGTTCCATTGGGCAATGGAGTTGAGATAATTTGTGCTTTAGGAAATTGATATGTGGAGACAAAGTGTTGCTGCAGAGTAAGTTAGGCATGTGTGAAAACAATATATCAGATTTGTTGGTGGAATGGTGGAAAAATTAGTAAGTGAAAGGCAATTAAGAATCTTTCATTATGCTAATGAAGAAAACATGAAAGTAATGCTTAAGAGAAGTTAAGAATTCTTAAACAGTATTCACCATGTTAGGATAAGTTGAAATATGAGCAGTTAAGAATTCATATCTATGGCCAATCCAGCAGAAAACATATTTAGAAAATAGAGATGAGCATAGGGTGTTCGGACCAAATCCTAGGCTATTCTTTTTCTCTATTTACGAAGATTTTGAAAAAACATGAAATTGTGGAAATAACAAGAAACACATACACAGTTAGAAGAAACTTATTGATTCAGCAAATGACACAGGAATTCTGCAACAACACAGAGCTTCTACATATCCATCTCAGACAGCATTGAAACCAGCAATCTCCATCAGCAATTTTATTATCAAAAGTCTTCAATATACATCAGAGCTCTTCAAAAAGAATTCTATTACAACCGACCCTCAATGCGTTATCCGAGGGGATATATATACAAAAATAGGGTATGAAAATATCTTAGTGGAGAGTTATGGTGAAATAAATTGCACCACCAACTCTCTTACAAAAAGTAAATGATACATAAATGTAACTTTAAAGGCTGAGATAGCCGACATTCCTTTGTCAGACAGATTTGACTTTTGGCTGTAAAAAATAGGCGGTAGCAGTGCTTTAAATGCTGCGTTCATTTTGGCGTGATATTTGAGTGGATTGCTGAGTCACCTGTATGCTGCTTGCTGTACCTGTGTGCTGGCATGTTCTGCTGACCTGTCATGCTGACCTGTTTCTGCTGACCTGTCATGCTGACCTGTTTTTGCTGACCTGTATCAAAAAGGTAAACAAGCAAAATGGATTTATCTAGGCAAAATTTCCAACATTGCTTGCCACCAATCAGCCGGGGGTAACTGATGTCTTCTCATCTTTACCACTGTCTCATCTGCCTCTGTAAGTCTATAAAAATTGGGAGGCACCTCAAATAGATGATTAATCTCATGTTCTATGAAAAATAGATTCTCCAGCTTGTCATAGAGG
>APFE030517258.1:320305-356470 GCA_000404065.3 Pinus taeda | reverse complement strand
CACATTATTGAGATCAAAAAATTGCTCCATCTGTAATATCCATGTTGCGGGATCCTGGCCATCAAACTTCCTCATATCAATTTTTGGAATATGGTGGGTCTTCGATCCAACATTAGAGTCTATGAAATCATAATTAACATTTCTTTTGTTCTCATGATGAGTTTCCTTTACTACCCTTTCACCATTAGTAAGCATTTCTTGTAGAAACTTTGTTAAATCTGTCTTCAAATCTGTCTTCAAATCTTCCATGCATGTCTTCAAATCTGTCTTCAAATCTATCTTCAAATCGTCCATATTAGCTTCCATGTCATTCATCTTAGCTTCCACGTCATTCATCTTAGCTTCTACACCTTTCTTTAAACAATCCATCTTAGCTTCTACGCCTTTCTTTAAACCTTCCATCTTAGCTTCTACATCTTTCTTTAAACCATCCATCTTAGATTCTGTTCCTTTTTGTGCAAGTGACAGTTGTTGCACTTGGTCTCATAATTTTGATATATCATGTTGCATTTCTTCCTCTTCTTCATGAGTCATGCTAGAGTTTTTAGGTTGCTTACAAGGTGTTTGCATTTTCTTTCCTCGGGGCATCAATTATTGATAATAATGCTTTACTATGCCCTTTGAATTTCTTCAAACTAATTTTTCCAAACCAATCTTATGAAAATTTTTAAAAAAACTACACACCTTTTTCACTTTGTAGGAGCTTGATATTGAATATGATGTATCTCTGTAATTTCAAACCATCCAGTTCTGAAATTACGATCTGTAGTATCCCTCTGTGTCCTCTTTCTAATGCCACAAGTCTGATCCAAATTGGATTCTCGAACAAAGAGTTATGTGAAATCTCCCACAGTGACCTGATTATAGACTGGTTCAATAGAGCGAACCTGTACGATGTGCCATGAGTCACTGTTTCGACCTTTGGCTCTGAAAAATATATACAAGAAACTACAGTCCATCCTCTTTCTATAACTTCCTATGAAATTTCAATCTAATGCTTAGAGAGAAAGTTATGACGAATTTCCCCAGGTCACCTGTTTGGAATGCAATTCAGGAGTCTACAAAAAGACCAACTTCCTCATATCATATCTCCACAAATATAGCGCGAAAAGTTATGAAATTTGGATCAAAGGTTCAGCGGAATTTCTTCTCAAATGGGTTTTTTTTTAGCTTCTGAAATGTTGCAGAAAAAAAGTTATAGTGAAAATGCCACAATGACCTATTTGGAGCAGTGAAACCCTAGAATCCAAAGCTCTGATACCAAATGTTATGAAACCAGCTCAAGGAAGAGATAGAAAAGATAGATCAACGCCTTAGAATTCAGCCTCTTCAACGGGGAAACCTCCTTTACATTACATAAATGAACAATTCTTGGATGATTCAAATGACAAAACCTCCTTTCTATATATAGGAGTCTAAGGAGTCACAATATAACACAACCGACCTAAAAATAATAATATAAAGCCGCAAAAATAACAATAGAGGGATTCTATGGGGCACAGTAATAAAAATATGGGGAAAATAGGGGCACAACAATATTAATAATGGATACGACTACAATAGTAATGGGGTAATCACCAGTATTATAGGGACCTATCAACATGAAAGCCAAGATAGCCACCTTCAGTCTTAAAGGGAAAACATATATTTGGTGGGAATATGTGAAAAATATCAGGGTATTCGAGAAGAAGAGTTGATTTGGGATGAGTTCAGCAAACTCCTTGATGAGCCCCAAAAATGGATAATTATATGGGCTCATTCAGCCTCCTAATTCGACTTAATCCACCATTCTCATTAGTTTATTGCATTTTTTTTATTATATTTATGCTAATATAGTGAATTGGGTTAGTCATTATGCCAACAAGTATAATGTGTGCTTTATGCAGTCTTTTTGGTCAATTTGAAGACAAAATCAAAGGTTTAAATGAGCACTTGGCAGCCAAATTCGTGGAGAGGATTTTTCGGAAGGTGTCCCCTTCATTTATGGGCCCTTACCTCGAATTCTCCACCATCAGCTTGGAGTTCAAGGGCCACCAAATCAATTATCACAAGGGTAGCCAAGCAAGTCAAGTAAGACTACTGTTAACTGCAAGTTTTGGGCAGCCGAGTCCCTAAATTTTAGGAAGACTGCTGGGGTCCTCAATTTGTATAAATAAGTAGGCAAAAGTTAGCTAGTTTTTAGTTTGATTTTAGTCATTTTTTAGGCAGTAGTTTAGCTCTGCATTTCAGCACATTTCCAAGCTTTTCCTTCTGGATAGTTTTTGGAATGTAACTATTCTTTTGATCAATAAAGATGATGCATCTTTGCCCCAACTCTAATCTCTCTTGGGGTTGGGCCCATCTCAAGTGCCCAGTACCTCCTTTGTTTACTTTCATGTGTCTTTGCTGCATTCTTAAAATAAAATCTGCTATTTAGATTTAAATCTTGTTTTGTTATTTAGATTGCTTTTGATGATTAAAGTAGTTTTACATGTTCAGATTTGTTTGATAAGTCAATAACAGGGAAGATCTTAAGAAAAAGGCCATCAAACACCTTAGATCTCACCTCTCCCCCAGTGGAATCATGAGCTGGGACCAAGGCCACCTTACTGCCACCAAAAACATTGTCTTTGCTTCACCATGCAATTAGTAGCCTTGGATTCTTAGTTGTCGAACTTGATCTCAGTTTTGGTTGCATGTTTCAGTTTATGATTACTTAGTTGCATAGTTATTTCACGTATTTCATTTCGAATAAACTTCTTTTCATTTCCTTTTGTTGTTAGGTCAGATTAGAGTGAAGTAACTAGGTCATAGGTTTTATAAGTGTTTTTTTGTTCAGTTTGAAAAACCACTTGCAGAGTACCTGTTATCCTTCCTTACCTACCCATACTCTATCCAACCTACCTACTTCACCCTTCACTTAGAACCCTTCATTTCAGATAGAAGTAGTTTAGACACATGTATTTTGCCTTCCTAGAAGTAATGGCATCTCTTTCAGTAGCCTGCATCCTCTTTTTCGCATCAGTAGGGCTAGCTGGTAAAATTAGGGTTTGCATTTCCTTTTAGCCTTTCAGTTTCTTTCTACAAGTAGATTAGCTTCCCTTGAGTTAGCTTTCTTCCATCAGTTAAAAAGCTTCTTCTCAGAGCTCATATAAGTTGGCTCAAGCCCCTAGCAGACTTGTGCCAGCTGACCAAGTGACAGCTATGGCAAGAGCTAGTACTTGTGCATACAGCACTGTCGCTTCCAAGTTTGTTACGAACTACTGGGTTGATAAAATTAAAGAAGGGAGTCCCAGGAGTTGCAGCATTATTGCTGCAATACTGGGGCCCACCAGTAGGGCCTTAGGGGCTAGAGTAGCTTGGGGAACCTTGTCTTTCAATTCTTTCCTCTTAGCTTTGCCACCCTGTCTGGATGCTTTTACAACAAGAACAAGTTCTTGTTGAGGTTGTGATGGAACTAAAGCAGCAACAGGGGTGGTAGGTACCATTTGAACTGAGTTCAAGGCATGATAAGGTATTAGCTGACTTGGAAAAATTCTTGCAGGTTGATCAATGTACCATACTAGGATTCTTAATGTCATGTTATAAAGGACCAGTGAAGCCATGATAAGTGTTATCACCCTAAAATCTTTGTCTCTAATCCTTGGTAAGTTGCCTTGTTTCTAATCATAGTCTTATAAGTTTTGAGTCAGCTCATCACAATTAGTGTCATTCTCATTTACAAACCCTTCTTTTAGTCATGGTGTTAAAGGGTCTCTAGGTCATTTCATGCTTTAAGAGTTAGGTCATAAGGTTAAAAGTGTTTCAAGGTCATATCTCTTTTCCATCAAAATCTGATAGCCTCATTCCATGTCCTAGAAGCCTCACCATGAGTTTGGAATTCATATCTAACATTACTTTGGAGAAATTTTCAAACTAGCTTCGAAATCACTGAACTAGGAGTTTTCGTAGCGCGCTACGAAACCCCTGTAGCAGCCTGTTTTAGCAGAAACACTCTGTTTTCTCTAGTCAATTTCTAAAAGCTTCCCTGAGCAGCTGAGAACTTAATTTTTCAAACTGAAAGAGGCTTTTATTACTAACATTCTGAACTACAAAAACCTCTTTCCGTTTCTTCAAATTCATTCTGAGGTGGGAGGAATTTATGGTTAAACTTGCGCTACGAAACTGCTGAAAGTCAAGCTTTGTCTTCTGGTTTTAGCAGTCTTTTTCAATATCAGTTTCTGGTCAGATGAAAGGGTATTGTGGAATTCGGAAGGAGTTTTATCTTCATCAACTCTCCTACTACAATAACCTATCTCAATTTCTTCATAAGTGTTTTCAGTTGGGAGATACTAAGCTTTCATTGAGACCCTACTTTCAGAAAATGGATTTTTTCCTGTTTGCCACGTGTTTTTCAAGGACAGATTCTGAACAGCTGGAGGAATGTTTTAAAACACCAGGAGAGGATTTTGTTCTAGAAAACAGGGGCTACAAAAACCTCCTTCAGTTTTGTAAAATGTGTCATGGATGAAGAGATAAATGCTCTGCAATTTTCAAGGATATAAACCTAAAAAACAGGGAAACATGTTCCCTAATTTCTAGGGTTTGTCATCAGCAGTTGGGTGACCACGTGAGAGGCTTCATCAAATTCGACTTCATGGAGTTTTAGGTGTCAAAGAATGATTTAAATGCTTAGATAAGGTTGTTGAATCATAATAAGGAGTTACGCTCCTAGTTGTATTAGGTCACTAGCACTCCTAGTTAACAGCTAGTTCTAATTAATGGTTTGTTTTATGGTTAGAATAGGTGTCACTGATGGAAAATTCGATTTCTCTTGATGAGGGATGATGGAATCCTATTTGTAAATGCTTTATATAGAGCATGAGGTCGAATTAGCAAAGGGTTGGAGACTTTTTGGCTCAGCTGCTGCTCTATGTGCAGACTGTGTATATTTTTAACCTAATGCAGATTTCTACTTAGACAACTCAAGATTCATGAAGAGCTCTTGTATGTTCTTGTTATGATGGCACTTTCCAATACTTACATTGTAGTGGTGTTTACTTATGATACTCAGAATTCATCGCTGATGCTCTGACTTCCTTCATAGATAAACTTACTATGTTTCACTGTTTTGTATTGTCATTTCTACACTCAAACTCTATAATGCCTTGACTTCCATGCTAGGTAGAATTCTTTGGCCTCACTCCTTAGGATTCATGAAGGATTTCTTATATTCAGAATGTGTGTTGTCCTTTCCTTAGTTTTTTTACAGTTGCATAGGTGTACAATCACTCAGAATTCACTGATTGTGCTCTGACTTCCTGTGTGCACTTATGAGCTGTGGTTCCATATGTGTGTTGTGTTCTGAATATTCAAATGTTGAATGCCCTGACCTCATGTTAAGCTGATCTTGTTGTGGTACTGAAACATACTTTGACTCCATAGCCCAATGGTAGCCAGCCTTCATCTTTCAACCTATAAACATATACAATTACAAACCATAGAGTTAGCCATCTATTCAAATCATTAATCAAAATAAATAACCCTTTGAGAGAGCCCTCTCAGGCTAAGGAGGCTAAGCCTTAGTCAAAAGTTTGGTTTGAAATAGTTACTAGAGTCAACCTGATCAGCAGCCTATCAGGACCTGATTTTGAGATAACACACCTCATCAAATAAATTTACTAAGGACTTGACGCATGTGTAGGCAGTCTCCCTAAATGTTGTGTTCGATGTATCACATTTACAGGGTGACAAACTTGGCTTCCTATGGATAAAGGTTTGCAACCTATGGGGGTCTACCTTTATATACGCAACGGTATGGGGATCACAAGTCCATGCTATTGTTGTCTAATGCTGAAGTGAACGACAACTACTAAGTTTTAAAGACGCTGAAACACGTCTCTAACCTAGACCACTAAATATGAACGTTAATGTTTCAAATTATCCTTAGATTAATTGATAGATTTTAAAGTTGATATTGGAATTATGTTTCAATTTCAAGGCCTTAATGATGTTACCTATTCCTAAAATGAAAACTAGATGATGAAACGAAATCCTACAATTTGGTGAAAGTTATCTATGTAGGGAAGAATATCACTCAAATAACGCATCAAACCAAATGAAAAAGTTCATCCATGATAATATTCAAACTCTAAATGCAAAATATGAAATCTAATAATTCATATGAAATGCAATGCTAAAACAAATCTTAAAGAAAAATTTCCTTAAGATATAATGATGATTTTTTCTCTTTTTCAAAATGAAACTAATGTAATCTGGTGCAAAAGTAAAAGAGAATGCGAGCAAGCCAACAAGTATGAAAATGTCTTTCACATTAATGATTTGAATGCAACTCAAAAATGCTTCAAAAACTATGAAAAGAGAAACACTTTCACTTTCACTTTTCGAAACACAAAACTTCAAAGCAAACTCTTCCTTTTGATTCCAATGAGACAATCAATTTGTAATCTGTCGTTTTCCAAAGAGAACTTAAGCAACTTTCACAACATCTACTAATGAAAACAACTTAAGAATAAAGAACCAAAAATTGATCTGCAAAGTATATCTAAACACACAAAGACTCTTTAACGCAGGTAATTGATCTTTGATCTTTGATGGGAAGACCAACGAGTGGAAAAAAGTTGACCTAGAAGACCTAGAAACCCTAAAAGACTAATCGAACTTCAAGCACTCTCAAACCAACTTAAAAGGTGATTTCAATCAGACAATAAGAAATTCAACCAAGATCACACTGGTAAATCATAGGGAGAAGACAGACATAAGTGAAAATGAGGAAACAAACCCTAAATTTCTTAATTTTCTTCAATCATCGCACCTATTAAGAGGAAAGTAGCGATCATCACTATTGTAAGCAACAAAATCGTGATGCCATTGTGACTGTTAGGGTCAAACCCACGATGGTCACTCCTTTCAGTGCTTATGTACTTGCACAAGTGATCAAGAGAGCGCCGAGCATGCCGAAACCAATAGCAAATCCAACAACAACCTACTTAGCTGATCAAGGAATGCCAAGCTAATACATACATGAACATATATATTTTGGGAAGAAGAATGAGTAGTTGTATATTATTTAAAGAATAAAGAGAAGCTTACAACCATAGCCTTGATGTTGAAAGGTTCTCCTTGAGTGGTAATCCAAGTCCAAGCCAAGAAACTTTCCAAACACTCCTTCTCCAAGTCTAATGAATAGCCTCTAAGCACAAGCTCAATATAGGGGTGCAAATGGACATAGACCGACCATTTGGGAATGGGACAGGGAGTTAGGACTTCTCCAAATATAGGATTAGGCCCACATCTCAAGGAGATAGCTCATAGGGATGAGACCAAGAGGTCAAATTATAGGGATTTGACCTCATCTATGCGAAACCACCTCCAACTCACTTTGAAAGCTTCTATATCATGAAGCTTCTCATCCTCTTTGGGAAAATTTCATTTTTGAGACCATTGTGGGTATGCAAGGGAATAGAGTGATGCCAACACTAGTTGAACATGGTGCAATAGGAAACCATCGTGGTTTTGAGCTTCATTAGAGCAATGACCCTCATTTTAGGGTTTCAAGATATATTTCTTCAAGGAAATCTCCAAAAAATTTCCAAGCAAAGTTAGAGGGATCTGAGTTGTATACATGGATGAGTATACTATATAATGATCATGTTTCGGGCACTTCAGGGTATGTCATAGGGAAGTGTAGGAAGCGTAAAAAAATACTATGTAATAGAGTACAAGTGGAATAGGCGGGTGGCCACCAATATCCACCTGGATCATTCCTCCCCCCTTAGGAAGTAATGGTCCCCATTGCGCTAAGTTCCTCCTTGAGATAAGGAAACTTCTACTGAACTTGGTCCCTAGTGAGCGACTTTCCCTGGTGAAGGAGTTGGCCTGCTTTGATAACTTGATATAGTTGGATCCTTTGTTGTTGGGTGTTCTTGATTTACGTTTCCATGATCTAATCAGTTGTGTCTTGTTCCATGCAAGATGGATTTAACTCTATAGGTGTGAGTTGTTCTACGATGTTTGATGATCCACTATGCACCTACGTTGGTTCTAGAAGTTCGGGAAAAAGAGAGAGAATCCAAAAGCCTCTTCTTCCATAAGCTTCCAAGATCTGTTGTAACCATTTACCTTAGATAAAAGTCTTGAATCCTATCTTATCCTACTTTGGATTTTTCATCCCTTATCCCTTGAGCTCATCCTCCCATCAAGAGTGGATCTCAAGCACAAATTGGTAAAAGGATAAGAATTCATGAACTACCTCCTTCACCTATATATTTGTTTCCATCCATAGATAATGGGTTGGATTTTGGAGAGTCATTATACCATTATGTTGTTGAGATGAGAGATATATTTCTATGAATTAGGGTGATTAGAGGTACATTTTGTGACAAGGAAAGGACAAGTCAACTTGGAGTAGTTATTTTACAGGATCAACACCTATTTTTGGTGGTAAGTCATTGCATCTCTATTAATGCAAAGAGTTCTTTTTTTCTCCTATATACAATGTTATGGTTTCATATATTTCAATACCATGTTGATCTATTGAATAAAGTGATTAAATGATGTTGCATAGATTCTGTGGATCCCTTGCTTGTGTTATCTAACTATGAAAGTTCTAATAATAGCAATGAGAGGTAGGATTGAAGCATTCAATCCAAAGAAGGAATGAAGAATATGACAGAGACTAGGTAAGCTTCATCTCGTTATCTATTTACTTTAAAGAAAACAATAGTGCCTTTGTATTTCTGTTGTTCTAGGCCTGTCCTAATCTAGATTTAAACATGAACGCAACAAAATACAGAGATAACCATATACACAAAGATGCAGTGGAAATAATACTTCATTTCATTAATGGAAAATACTGAAATATGCTTACAACTAGAAATGGAAATAAACCAGCTAGGGCGATGGTGGCTTATCCCTGAGAAGAGATGTGGCAACTACATGCCTCTAAACTGTGTTACAATGAGGCTCGAAGGCATATTTATTGTTGAGAAACAATGGAAAACCCTTCACATCCCAACACCTAACCCTAGAAGATGAAACGCCAAATTGTGGGCCCCGTTTGGGTAAATTGGTACATCAATTTCCTGGGATCGTAACTTTGGTACCCGATCTTTGTTTGACGCATACAATAGCTCATTAGAAAGATCTATCCAAGAAATATAACTTTGGGAAACTCTCCCAGATTTCCCAAAAAACTGTCGTTTAGGGCCTCAAAACGGCTTCGAAAGTTCAGGACCTGAAAAACTACTAAAAATAGTAAATTGTGCTACAATTACGAAAACTGAAAAACTGAAAGAGATAGTTGTGGGGGTCCAAATGGGATAGGTGGGTGGCCACCAACATCCACCTGGATCAAGTCCACCAGGCCTAGGGAATATATTTTTGTCTGTAATCATACGTTTTGCATAACACTAAGTATATTTATTGGAAAATTTTGTTGTCTAGAAATAAAACAATTTTTAATTCCTCTAGGCCTCTTGTTAGTATGTTTTCCCTCAAAGCACTCTCTTTCTCCTTTGACCTCTATCCCCCCTCTTTGGATCCCTCCTTAGACCCGAAGGACAATCAATGGTTGGAGCCTTGGTCCTTGCCCCGACCTCCTCCCCCCATACGTGAACATCCACATTGATGTCAAGATTGGCTTCTTCGAGTGCCCCCTGAAAAATTTGTTGACTAGAAACTAAAAACTTAAACCTAGATTCTCCAATTTGATGGTGCTTCTAAAAGAAACGTGTGAATAGTAGAAGGGGGAGGGATTGTCTACAATCCCAAAGGAAGAATAATGGATAAGTACGCCTAGGATCTAGGTAAAAGGATGAATAGTCAAGTTGAGTTTTATGGCTTGTATATGAGGCTTCTCCTAGCCTAGAAGAGGGAAGTTAACAACATTACAATTTTTGGAGACTCCTTCCTTGTAATAAGAAATTTAAGAACCACCTCCCTTGCTCAAGACAATCATCTAAACAAGACTCTCCAATGTGCTCAAAGTATTCTCCTCACCTTCGATAGTTCACAAGTCTAGTATATTCTCAGAAATATCAATTCAGAGGCAGACTTAATGGAAAACATATATTTCCTCTTAAGTGAAGGACAATAAAAAAATTAATGGGTTCCCTCATTTTTCTCCTATTCTAACTACCCCCACGATTAGCCCCTTTATGTATCCCTCCGCTAGCCCCCGCCATCAAAGGCATTTATTATATATAATCCATGATCCCAAGGCAACTAATTCTATTGCTTCCATCTAGCTGGTTGGTATAATTGCGAGGTCTGCTTGTCACTCCTCACTTGCCTGCATGATGAAGCACTACCTCTCTCTCCTAACACGTGACCTTCATTTTCTCCTCAACATGATGCAACTAGGCCGGATCCAAAATTAAGAGTGGGAGTATTCTTATTTGGTTCTTTGTTCAAGGATTATCTCTAATAATTGAATGTGTTCACCATGTAATCCCTCTCATCCTTCATGTTTCATTTACTCCTCTTGGCTTAGACTAGACAACAATGCAAAACATATTCTACAAATGTAGTTGAATCATATAGGAACATCTTCACCTACATTGTTTGAAAGGTATGTGATGCCCTCATCACAAATGTCTCCCTTTTAACTTCTAAATGTGTGAACATGGACATCTAATAGCATAAATGATGCAACCACATGACCATACTTTAGCCAAGGTGCAATACATAAAACAACCCCTTTGTGACCATAGGAATATTTGTGCTCAACTTGTAGTGTATCCCCTTTGAATATTATGTCACAGTGATTATTTTTTCTATTGACTTTGTCTTGTGTACAACACTCAATCATGTGTGTGATCGTTTTTAGTACATCATACCTATGCAAATGAGAGAAAATTATGGAGGTTATAACCCTTTTGCATGCTCCCTCAACTCAATTTTCCTGATTTGGCTTCCTCATTTCTACCTCATTGTCAAAACTCAGGTCCCTAAATGAATGTGGACATTAACGCAAGTTGTACAAAGTGCATGGTCAGTAGGGAATTAACATCAAATCATGTCATCAACAAAGTAAGTGAATTATATGATAAGAAAGATGAATTAATAGGTGATATTCAAAATTTAGAAGAAAATACAAGTCTCATTAACTAGAATCCTTGGAATGAGTCTTCCAAAAAGGATATTTAATGTTTAACTCATTCCACTTATTTTCCAACATTGTTACTAAGAAATGAAAAATAACTCATTGAACTTGAGAAGCATCCAAAAGGTATTGGTTCCAAATTACTATATCAAATAGGTATATAGTTGGTGGGGTCCACTCAAGGAATTTTTTATGACATCCCATTGGGTTGTGTCATCAAATTTACATGTGTGTCAAATTTTCTTTCTTTGAGTGCTTGAATGATCATCATGGGGTCTCTACTTTGTAATTCATTCTTTAAATACCACAATATGGATGGTGAGTTGAATTTTAGATCCATCTTGCAATGGGTTGGGGAAAACAAGTTTTACCCCGCAAAATGTGATGTGTATGTGACGCATTATGAAATGCATTTGGATATTGTTATCACTTTCTCTACTTCTGAATATGTATATATGGAAACTTTTGGGTTAGAATTATTAGTTTATTCCTCTAGTTCTTATTCCTTAGCTTTCAAAGTCTAAGTAGAGTTATAACAGGAACCACCAACACTTGGGGAAATCTTACTCATAAAAATTAGTTTTATGTCTTCTATTCACAGAAGCTACATTTTCACATTCATCTAGAGTATAACCACATTTATAACACAAATATGTTCAAACCGATTTACAATATAATGACATGTCTTTTCCAGTTTGAGGAGCAAATGCTAACAAATATTATTCAATCGACATAATAGCACTTTTGGCTATGTCAATAGAAGTTGTTATGGTTGTCATCTTTTTCTAAAACATTATACACTTTGATTATTAATTATGTTGATAGGCATGTCTATTTTGGAATAGAGCTTCCAAAATTTTAATTTAATTATCAATAATTTTTAGATAGATGAGAAGAATTTAATCTCCATTAAATATTCTAGAATATTCTTAGTAGTATTCACAAATCAAAGGTTGAAATGTATTTCCAAATTAGTTATGTTTTTCTACCCATTTTAATTTAATTGATTAATTAAAAAAAATGTTATGTGAACAACTCTCATGGGAAAAGGGTTATGGTTTTTTAAGCATGTGGTATTGATAAATTGTAACAAAGTTTATTTACAAATTAAAAATCTCCATGATAAAGTGAGAATAAATTTCTATGGTCAAAAATCTTTTCACATGTTTTTTTAAATGTATACATGTTTAACTATTTTTTTCATGATAATAATAATAATATAATTTAATTAATTTTTGTGTATTTTTTTTTATTTTGGACAACACAAAATGTATCATAAAATAGTATTTTTTGATATTGATAATGAATCACTAGATTCACATTTACCAATCATTTAATTTATATAACTATCTAAATAAATATTTTATTATTATACTTGTCTAAATTTATTTTAATGAAAATAATTAAAAAATAATTAAAATTTTAAAAGGTTTATTATATAAATAATTCAACTTCACACAATTTTCAAAACATAATACATAATACACATGGCCCTTCATTTTCGCAGGGGGCAGGTCCAACGCAACCCGTGACTCAAGATTCTGCGGGATTTAGTTTTAAAATATTGAGACCTTTTTAAACACTTTATTTGGTTTTAAAATATAAAGACATTTTTAAGCACCTCTTTCTCGACATTTTAAATTATGATATCTTCCATATTGTAATAGTTTTCCGAACATGATACACATGCCCTTTCAAGTCCAACGTAACCCGTGACTCAATTCTGCGGATTTGGTTTAGCCGGGCCGATTAGAGGCCTTTTAAAAAATATTGTGACATTTTTAAACATTTTTTTTAATATATATTTTATATTAATATATCTTTTATTGTGTAATCATTGCTTTCTCATGTGGTTTTTATGATGAATCACATTTGTTGGTTCAGAATTTGTCAGACTAAAAATTCTCCTTTATGTAATTTTTACCAAAAAATTTGCTTAAATCATTATCCATCACAGAAGTTAAATATTTTTAATGTTAGTTAAAGGTTTATATCTAAAGGTTAAATATTTTTACTTTTAATTTTAATTAATTGTTTATATATAAAGATTGTGTTAAAGTTCTAAAATAATTTATATATATTAATAGTGGGAAACCTATTATAATTTAATTATCATTCATTATTATCTGCCAATATAATCCGCTAATGTAGGTTGACTCATTAGTGTTATTTAAGGAAAACCACACTATTGTAATTATCCGCTAGTGGTCTTTAAGGGCACAATGTTTCACTCCTTTCCTTATATCTAAAGAAGACAAACTCTTAGCCAAACCTAAACAGTATTAGGGCACACTCCAGCTGAACTTTCAAATATATTTATATTAATTAAAATCTCTGAAATTTTAAAAATATATTTTAAATTTTCAAAATATTATATTTCAAATCTTTTTTAGTTAAAAATAATAAAAACATTATTTTTTAGTGCAATATTTTGTGATTCAGTGTTTAGAGAGAGCTCTCCCACCTAACCACCCAATGTGGTTCATCATCAAGGCTAAGATGGACACATTGATTTAAACCAAAAATTCAATAGAGTACTAATGCAAAAAACACAACACTCAAAATGTCACTGAAAGAAAATAAAATAATTAATAATGTTCTTAAAAATTAATTAGTTAAAATGGGAATAATAAGTTAAACATAAATGAATTGAATTTCCAATAAAAAATACAACACTCAAAATGTCACTGTAAGAAAATAAAATATTTAATAATGTTCTTAAAAATTAATTAGTTAAAATGGGAATAATAAGTTAAATATAAATGAATTGAATTTCCAATAAAAATAAAGAATAGTAAATATAAAGAATCAAATACAATTAATGTATATTTGACTAAATTATAAATACAATTTAAAAATCATGAGATAAAGATCAAATAAATCTAAATATATTAACATTTTTGTATTAATAATAAATTCTTGTATCAATGAGTTGTAGATCAATTAGCCTTGTGTGGGGTTTAGTCTTCACCACGGCATAGGTTCATCCAAAGAGGTGTAAGGGTGTAAACCACTCTTAAGTCCAGAAAAACAACATCTTCCATCTTACAAACATGCTAACCATGGCTTAGGCTCAACCTAATAATAATAATAATAATAATAATAATAATTTTTTTTTTATATATTTAAGTAAATAATATAATAATATAAATAATAAATACTTATAATAAAGTGAAACATAATTTTTGATGAAAAAAAAATAAATCAAAGCATAATAATATATAGATATGGATTAATGTATATTTAAACATCGAAGAAATATCAATGATGAACCATGAAAAATTGACCAACCATAGAAATTTAAAAATATTAATATACATAACCATAAATTCATATATATGAGAAACAAAAATGAAAACAAAATAGTTAAATTTAAATCAAATGAATAATAAACCTAAAAAGAAAATGAAGATACAAAATCTTTGAAATATAAATTAAGAAATTATAAATATAGAAATAAAAAATAAAAAGAATAATATAAAATTATGAAAACTATAAAAAAAATTGCTAAAATTGTTGAATTGAGGCTTTGTCATCCATATCAAGTTTATGAGAGATTTTTCAGTGTAAATCACATGATATTTCATTTGTCAACGCGTTTCGAACCAACTAGTGTGGTTCATCGTCAGGACAAGTTGAAGAATCAAATCTAGCTATGCATGTTAAATAGTCAGAGCAGAGCATCCAACGACTAAATTCATAAAATTGCTAAAATGTTATCACAATTAATTAAGAAAAGGAAACATTATAAAAAAGGAATAAACTTAAAAGAAACCCAAATGAAGGGAGCACGCCAATCAAAAGAAGGGAAAAAAAACAAACTAGGACTATAAAGTAAGATCCAACAACTGCTAATTTCCTAACCATCATCTTTATTCTACATATTAGAGTTCCTCTCAATTTCGATGGCTTCCCTAAATCTTCAATGATGGAGATGATCAATCTTGGCAATGAATTGGGACTCTTCTATACAAATATGGTGTTTTGTCTACTCAACATGTTTGTCCAAAGCTGAGTCCTGAAATGTTTGATGTCGACTGCATGCTCTTGAATCCTTTGTTTTATGGAGTGATCTATCTTTTCAATGTAGGGGATCCCACAGGAACATGGGACCACATAAACAACCTTCATACTCTTATTATACACTGGGTCTTTCATGGATCTTATGGAGCTTCAAATGGTGTTAAGGGGTCAAAAGGTGGAAAAGACCTTGTGCTTCTTAAGAATCTGAACAATCTTGTTGGTGATCCCTTGGATAAAGGGAAACTAAACACTGGTAACCAAGTCATCGGGTTCTTTCCTAATCATTGAATCTTTACTTGCCTTTAAGAAAGCTTTGAGATCTTGGTGCTTATTATAGCCATTATTTTCAAACACCTTAAGGAGATGGGATTTCTCCTTATCCATGTGACTATCATCTGAAACCCCTAAAGCATGAGTAGCTATGTTGTTGAGAACTCCAACCTTTTGGGTGAGATAATGATATGAACTTGCATGAAGATAAAAAATTTATTTATTTGATTAAAATTAAAATTTTAAAAAAAAATTAAATCTTTCAAATAAGTATATATTAAACAATTTATAAATACGTATAAATTGATTAAATGAAAATGAGAGACCATTGGGTTATAAGAGAAATTAATTGGGTTGTCAAAATATTTTTTTGATGTTAAGTATGTTTAAAAAACAAATAGAACAAATGTTGTCTAATTATTATATGAAATGAATCTTTTTGTCGAAATTTGGTAATAACGTTTAGAGTAAAATTGTGATTTTTTGTTGTTTAAAATGGATTTTTTAATGCATAAAGAGATTCAACATCCTAAAACACTTTTAAAACATTAAAAATTTATATTGAAAAATTTGAATTTAAGATTTTTAAAAATTTCAACAAATACAATTAAAAAAAAACCACAAGGCTGTAGAAAAAGAAAAAAACAAAACAAAACAAAACATTTAACCTATCAATTAAACTAGGCTAAAATTTAATACTATTTAATGCGACCATCTAAATACTCTTCAACTTTAATCTTTGTGCATGTCATATAACCGTTAAATACAATGACAAGATTAGTGTGATAATATATTAGGTGGATAAATAAGTGAGGGTTAGTTTAGGTGTATGCACAATGATTTTTATAGAAAATGCAATTTACTTTGTAAAACATGTCTATGGAATACTCTTCAACTTCAATCTTTGTCCAAGTCATACCAGCAGTAATGCAATGGAAATATTAGTGTGATAATATTTTAGGTGGATAAAGAAGTGAAGGTTAATTTAGGTATATGCGCAATGATTTTTAGAGAAAATGGAATTTACTTTGTAAAACACGTCTATGGAATACTCTTCAACTTCAATCTTTGTGGTGTGAGTCATATCAACGGTAAATGTAATGGAAATATTAGTGTGATAATATCTTAGGTGGATAAAAAAGTGAGGGTTAGTTTAGGTGTATGCACAATGATTTTTTTTTATAGAAAATGGAATTTACTTTGTAAAACACGTCTATGGAATACTCTTCAACTTCAATATTCGTGCGAGTCATATCATCGGTAAATGCAATGACAATATTAGTGTGATAATATATTAGGTGGATAAATAAGTGAGGGTTAGTTTAAGTGTACGCACAATGATTTTCATATAAAATGGAATTTACTTTGTAAAACATGTGTATGGAATACTCTTCAACTACAATACTTGTGCGAATTATATCAACAGTAAAAGAAATGGCAATATTAGTGTGATAATATCTTAGGTGGATAAATAAGAGAGGGTTAGTTTATGTGTATGCACGGTGATTTTTATCGAAAATGGAATTTACTTTGTAAAACACGTCTATGGAATACTCTTTAGCTTCAATCTTTCTGGAGTCATATCATCGGTAAATGAAATCGAAATATTAGTGTGATAATATCTTAGGTGGATAAAGAAGTGAGGGTTAGTTTAGCTGTATGCACAATGATTTTTATAGAAAATAGAATTTACTTTCTAAAACATGTCTATGGAATACTCTTCAACTTCAATCTTTGTGTGAGTCATATTAGCGATACATGCAATGAAAATATTAGTGTGATAATATCTTAGGTGGATAAAGAAGTGAGGGTTAGTTTAGGTGTATGCATAATGATTTTCATAGAAAATGGAATTTACTTTGTAAATCACATCTATGGAATACTCTTCAACTTCAATCTTTGTGTGAGTCATATCTACAGTAAATGCAATGGTAATATTAGTGCGATAATATCTTAGTTGGATAAATGATTTAGGGTTAGTCCAGGTGTATGCACAATGATTTTTATAGAAAATGGAATTAACTTTGTAAAACACGTCTATGGAATACTCTTCAACATCAATCTTTGTGCGAGTCATATCAACGATAAATGCAATGACAATATTAGTGCGATAATATCCTAGGTCGATAAGAAGTGAGGGTTAGTTTAGGTGTATGCACAATGATTTTTATAGAAAATGGAATTTTCTTTCTAAAACACGTATATGGAATACTCTTCAACTTCAATCTTTGTCCGAGTCATATCAACGGTAAATGCAATGACAATATTAGTGTGATATATCTTAGGTGGATAAAGAAGTGAGGGTTAGTTTAGGTGTATGCACAAGGATTTGTATAGAAAATTTAATTTACTTTGTAAAACACTTCTATGGAGTACTCTTCGACTTCAATCTTTGTGCGAGTCTTATCAATAGTAAATGCAATGAAAATATTAGTGTGATAATATCTTAGGTGGATAAGGAAGTTAGGCTTAGCTTAGGGGTATGCACAATTATTTTTATAGAAAATGGAATTTACTTTGTAAAACACGTCTATGGAATACTCTTCAACTTCGATCTTTGTGCGGGTCATATCAACGGCAAATGAAATGGAAATATTAGTGTGATAATACATTAGGCGGATAAAGAAGTGAAGGTTAGTTTAGTACTCTTCAACTTCAATATTTGTGCCAAAAGTAAATGAAATTGAACTATTAGTGTGATAATATCTTAGGTGGATAAAGAAGTGAGGGTTAGTTTAGGTGTATAGACTGATTTTTATAGAAAATGGAATTTACTTTGTAAAACACGTCTATGAAATATTGTTCAACTTCAATATAATATTAGTATAATAATATCTTAAGTGGATAAAGAAGTGAGAGTTATTTCAGGTGTAAGCACAATGATTTTTATAGAAAATGGAATTTGCTTTGTAAAACACGTCTATGAAATACTATTCAACTTCAATCTTTGTGCGAGTCATATCAGCCGTAAATGAAATGGAATCTACTTTGTAAAGCACATATATGGAATACTCTTCCACATCAATCTTTGTGCGATTCATATCAGCTGCAAATGAGATGGAAATATTAGTGTGATAATATATTAGGTGGATAAAGAAGTGAGGGTTAGTTTAGGTATATGCACAGTGATTTTTATAGAAAATGGAATCTACTTTATAAAACGCGTATGTGGAATACTCTTCAACTTCAATCTTTTGCGAGTCACATCAGTGTTAAATGAAATGGTAATATTAGTTTGATAATATCTTAGGTGGATAAAGAAGTGAGGGTTAGTTTATGTGTATGCACATTGATTTTTATAAAAAATGGAATTTACTTCGGAAAACAAGTTTATGGAATACTCTTAAACTTCAATCTTTGTGCGAGTCATATCATTGTTAAATGCAATGGAAATATTAGTGTGATAATATCTTAGGTGGATAATGAAGTGAGGGTTAGTTTAGGTGTATGCACAAGGATTTGTATAGAAAATTGAATTTAATTTGTAAAACACGTCTATGGAGTACTCTTCAACTTCAATCTTTGTGCGAGTCTTATAAATGGTAAATGAAATGGAAATATTAGTTTGATAATATCTTAGGTGGATAAAGAAGCGAGGTTTAGTTTAGGGGTTTTCATAGTGATTTTGATAGAAAATGGAATTTACTTCGTAAGACACATCTATGGAATACTCTTCAAGTTCAATCTTTGTGCGAGTCATATTAGCGGTAAATGAAATGGATATATTAGTGTGATAATATCTTTGGTAGGTGGATAAAGAAGTGAGGATCAGTTTAGTACTCTTCAACTTCACTATTTGTGCTAGATGTAAATGAAACTTAAATATTATTGTGATAATATCTTAGATGGATAAAGAAGTGAGGGTTAGTTTAGGTGTATGGACATTGATTTTTATAGAAAATTTATTTTACTTTGTAAAACAGTTCTATGAAATACTATTCAACTTCAA
The DNA here is from genome assembly GCA_000404065.3 of Pinus taeda. NCBI lineage: Eukaryota > Viridiplantae > Streptophyta > Pinopsida > Pinales > Pinaceae > Pinus > Pinus taeda. Next base: position 337,145 of record APFE030517258.1, on the reverse strand, counting down.
TCTAATATTAGTGTGATAATATCTTAGGTGGATAAAGAAGTGAGGGTTATTTTAGGTGTATGCGCAGTGTTTTTTTTATGGAAAATGGAATTTACTTTGTAAAACGTGTCTATCAAATACTTTTCAACTTCAATCTTTGTGTGAGACATATTAGCCATAAATGAAATGGAAATATTAGTTTGATAATATCTTAGGTGGCTAAAGAAGTGATGGTTATTTTAGGTGTATGCACAGTGATTTTTATAGAAAATGGAATTTACTTTGTAAAACACATCTATGGAAAACTCTCCAACTTTAATTTTTGTGTGATTCATATTAGCAGTAAATGCAATGGAAATATTAGCGTGATAATATCTTAGGTGGATAGAGAAGTGAGGGTTAGTTTAGGTGTATGCATAACAATTTTTTATAGAAAATGGAATTTACTTTGTAAAAAATGTCTATGGAATACTCTTCAACTTCAATCTTTGTACAAGTCTTATCAACGATAAATGTAATGGAACTATTACTGTGATAATATCTTAAGTGGATAAAGAAGTGATAGTTAGTTTAGGTGTATGGATAATGATTTTTATAGAAACTAGAATCTACTTTGTAAAACACGTCTATGGAATACTCTTCAATGTCAATCTTTGTGCGATTCATATTCGTTGCAAATGCAATGGCAATATTAGTGTGATAATAACTTAGGTGGATAAAGAAGTTAAGGAGAGTTTAGGTGTATGCACAGTGATTTTTATAGAAAATGGAATCTACTATAAAACACATCTATGGAATACTCTTCAACTTCAATCTTTGTGCGAGTCATATCAATGGTAAATGCAATGGTAATTGTAGGAATTTACAGGGTAAGTTCCTTAGATAGAACACCAAAGGACATCGCTCACAGAAAGATCATAGATTAGTACACCAGTATTCTTGACGTGGTTAAAACCCTATTCTTGACGTGGTTAAAACCCTTTAAAGAGGGAAACAGTCCATGGTCTGAGCCAACATAGCCACTTCAGGAAATTTATTAATGTAAAAGAAACAAAATTTACATAAGTTTCTCTCATGAATGGTCACCTAACAAATGACCCTCCATGCTCTTTAAATAGAGATCATGGACCAATCAGGTGTTAAGCCACAGGCTGTGTGTCGGTAATACCGAGAAGTGAATGAACTGTCAAACTAATTCATGTCTAGAACATATCGTGGCTGTCGGATTGTAAGTTACAAAAAGTACATACTAAAGAAGCACACTTTACCTAACTATACAATAGACAAAGTTATACTTAATTATTTCCTATGTGTCGGAATATCCTAATATCCCCCCTTAAGAGAAAATTGGGATAGTATTGAAGGATGTAAAAATATGACAGGACAGGAGAAGGAAGGAGGCATTAGAGCCTATCCCCTCTTAGTGACAACTTCCTGAAATCCAACCATAAATCAAAGTTTAGTAAACTTCGCCTCTGTGAGAGCTTTTGTAAATATGTCTACAACTTGATCATTGGTTGAAAAATATTTCACTTCAAGCACATGGTCATGAATGAGCTTTCTAATGAAGTGCATGTGTAGTTCAATAGGTTTGTTGGCCTGATGTTGGACAGGATCTTTGCATAGTTGAATGGCACTTTGATTATCCACAAAAGTGTAGTCGGATGTTGTTGTTGAAAACCAAACTCTGACATGAGTTGAAGAAGTCATAGGGTTTCCTTACTAGCTTCAACACCACCACGATACACTGCTTCTACTGAAGAAGGAGAAATGCCACTTTGTTTCTTGCAAGCCCATGTAATAGGCCTAGAACCAAGAGTGAATATGCTTCTGAAATCAACCAATAGAGGAGATGCTTCTGCACTGCAATGAATCCCAAACTAAATTGTACCTCAAACATAATGAAGTATTATTTTAGCTACTTTCCAATGAATTTCATGTGGGTTTTTCATAAATCAAGAAAAAGGAAAACAACAAAGGAAAGGTCAGGACGGTATGGGTCATATACAAAATTTTTCCAACAAGCTAACGGTATAAGGTAGCATCAACTTTAGGGGAAGTACAAGTGACTAGAAGTTTGGCTCCAGACTGAAAGGAAGAAGGGGATGGATTATAGCCTTCCTTGTGAAATTAGCGTAGATGATCATAGACATACTTGGACTAGGAAAGGGAAATACCTTCTTTGGATTGCAAGACTTGAAGACCAAGAAAATAATGCAAGTGTCCTAAGTCTGTCATTTCAAATTGATTTCTAAGGATGGGCTTCACATGGTTTATAAGGTTGGGATCACTACCAGTAAGGATAAGATCATAAACATAAAGAAAAAGAATGATAAGATACTTACCCACTTCCTTGGTGTAGGCAGTATTGTGAGAATGACACCTATAAAAGCTAGTATCTAAAAGAAAGTTATCCATTTTAGCATACCAATCCCGAGGGGCTTGCTTGAGACCATAAAGGGATTTCTTAAGCTGACATACAAGGCTTGAGTCTATTTTTATAAAGACAAGAGGTTGTTCCATATAGATTTCTTCATGCAAGTTCCCATGCAAGAAGGCGGATTTAACATCCATCTGAAGGACTTCCCATTTGAAAGAGGCAGCAAGGGAAAGAACAAGGTAGATAGAGTTCATTTTGGCAATAGGAGAGAAGGTTTCAGTATAGTCAATGCCTTAAACTTGTGAAAAACTCTAGCAACAAGATGAGATTTATGTTTATCAACTTTTCCATTTGGTTCAAACTTGGTTTTATAAACCCATTTGCATCTAACAAGTTTTCGTCCCTTTGGGAGAGGAACAAGGTCCCATGTATCATTTTCCAATCATGAAAGATATTCTTCATTCATAGTTGCATCCCAATCTGGATGGCCTGAAGCTTCTACAAAGGTGTTAAGATGATAATTCGTTAAAGCTTGAGCTAATAAATAAGAGGCTCTATTAAACTAGTAACGTGTATGACGCTGATCTGTAGGATCACCTGCAAGAGCACTTGTTGCATACCGAGTAGCGCAGACCCATTTTGAACACTGAGGAGATGAAGGAGGATCTTGGGAAGGTGGTCAAGGATTGTCATCCTCATTGTCATCATATGAAGAAGGAATATTTTCATAAGTAGAAGGAATAGAGAGAGGTTGCACATCTGCCGAACTAGGTTCGTAGGCTGATATATTTTCAGCAAAATTTACATCTCTTATAATGATAACATTTTTGGACTTAGGTTGAAGAAGGATATATCCTTTGACATCTTCAAAATATCCAAAAAAATACATTTTTCACTCTTAGGTTCTAAGGATTTATGTTTCTCATCTGGAATTTGGGCCCATGCTTCACTTCCAAAAACAAGAAAATGACTTACATCTGGTTTAATTGAGCTCCATGCTTCTTCTGGAGTGATATTCTTTAAAACCTTAGTAGGAGTGTGATTTACTATGTAATTTGCACAGTTAATTTCTCCTGCCAAAAAATTAATACTAATTCCTTTAGATTGAAGCATAAAATTAGCCATTTCCTTTAAGGTGTGATTCTTCCTTTCAACTACACCGTTTTGTTATGGATTATATGGAACAATATGTTGCAATTGAATTCCATGCTCAGTGAAAAAGTTTATGAATTTTTTGTTAACATATTCTCCACAATTATCAGTTCTTAGCTTAAGAATTTGATGTCCAGATTGTTTCTCAACAAAGGACTTAAAGGCCAAGAACATGTTAAATACTTCACTCTTGAGTTTTAAGAAGTATACCCAAGTGCGTCTGGAGAAATCATCAATGAAATTTAAGAAATAATTGTAGCCAAAGAATGCAACAACTCGAAGTGGACCACATAAACCACTATGCACAAGTTGTAAAGCAACTAAGGCATGCCAAGAGGCATGTTTTGCAAAACTATCCTGATGATGTTTTCTGAGTACACATCTGGAACAAACACCATCTCTGCAAGATACCATAGGAAGACATGTCACCATATTTTCTTTACATATATTTTGAAGTGAGCGATAGTTTAAGTGACCAAATCGCTCATGCCAAAGTTTGCTCACTTCATCATTATGAGAAACAAATATCGAGGGGCGAGTTGATGACCCAAAGTTGTTAAACTTATACAACCTTGTAGAAGCATCAGCAATGCCAGTAGCTAAAATCTGTCTAGGATCTCTTAGGTCCTTAATTACAACATCATGAGGTGAAAATTCGTTGGTTTTACCTTCACCTGAATGATTTATTTGATATACACCTAGAAGGTTGTAGGATAAGGTGGGAACAAATAATGCATCATTAAATTGACAATTATTTAGATGAATAGTTCCGGTTCCTACAACACTAAGAGATCTATCATCACCAACATATATATTTTTGGTGTTAAAATCATTTAAAGAAGAAAACATGGCTTTGTTTTTGGCCATGTGATAAGAAGCTCCAGAATCAATGAGCCACTCATGAGAATGAGAAGAAGGAGATATAGTTAGTGCATAACCAAACCGAGACACTTGAAAACCACATGTAGAGAGTCTTATTCCTAAATATGAAGTTAAAGTTGAAGAGTGCTCCAAATGTATGTTATGCTTTTCATTGTTGCTTCCAAGGCTTCCATCTTCTTAAAGCATTTGGATTCTAAGTGGCCATCACAATTACAAAAGTTGCAATATCTATCAGTCTTCTTCCCTTTTTTTTTAGTTTCCTTATAATTTTGTTGAGTTGATATTTCATTGTGAGATTGAAATTTCTTAGGACTCTTTTTTAGTTTAGGACCATTCTTGTTAGGATGTTGCTTCTTAGGATTCTTTGAATTTGGTTGTTGCTGGGCTACTAAGGCTTTATTAGAAGAGTTTCCAGTATTAAGAAGACCAAGATGTAATAGTTTTTTTTGCTCTCTTACTAAAGAATCACAAAAGGCATCAAAAGAGTGGGACTTGTAGTCTTTTCCTTGAGAAATAAAGGCTTCTCTAGTAGAGTGGAAGCTGGAAACAAATAAATATTAGGCTAGTCCAAACTTAGTTAGAATGGAATAGATAAAACTACCATCTTCCTTCTTAACCTTAACATCTTCCAAGAGAAGTCTAAGGGTCTTGAACTTTGACAAAAAAGCTTCAATGGAAGAAAATTATTGGGGTCCAATGTAAGCAACTCATTTTCGAGATGATGAGCTCTAATTTCATTTTTAATTCCAAAAACTTTATTAATCGTTTTCATTGCTTCATCAGGGGTATCGATTTATGCGATATTAAATCTAAATTTTGGAGAAATATACATCCCTATCAACCCACGAGCTTGATCTTTCTTATTTTCCCATTTGGTTTTCTTATCTTCATCTTGAGGTTTAGACTCTTGGCCTAAGGTTATCATATAAAGACCTTTAATTCTAAATAAATCCACCATGTAGGATAGCCATTGGAAGTAGTTGGTGTTGTCAAGAATAACTAGGCATGGACTTTCCATTTTAAAAGAAATTGAAGTTGTATATGCTAAAACTAAGTGTTCAAAGAAAATATCTCGAAAAATTAGGCTAATTAAAAGAAAATCAGCTCTGAAAATGGCTTCCGGATGAAGAAGTTATGGATTTTTGAAGAAAATTTGTTGAAGATGCCAATGAACCACGTGAATGTTGATAAGTTAATGATAATGTTATATTTAAAAAAAAAATGCCCCCTTCCAAACTTAATCTAATTAGCTCACTTAAAAAAAAAATACTTTATGTGACCCACTTTTATAAATAAGTGAAAGTCACTTTTACAATGGTACTTTATAAACTATTCACTAAATTGTAACTTAAATAAAAGATAAAGATACTTTAGAATTATAAGTGACTCACTTTTTATAATAGGTGAGAACATTTTTACATAAAGTAACTTTAAAACATAAGTTGCATGTGCTTTTTGAAAGAATAACTCAATAAAAAGAAAGACTTGAACCCAAGACCTCTATCATCATAAAGAAATTTAGACCAAGTGAGCTTGCTTAAAATGTTAGTAGTTTTTGGAAGAAAGGAAAGGGTTTTTTTTTTTTTTTTTTTTTTTTCTTATTGAAGCTTTGGGGTGCGTGGTTACTTGAAAAATTCGTTTTTGTCTAGAAAACAAAAAAATAAGCACACAGACCAAACAAACAAGCAAAAGTATCCAAGCCTTATGGCTTAAAGTTAGATTTGGTCGAAAACTAAATGTTTTCCTCAATGTTTCTGATTTTCCAAGATCACACTAAGGCGTTGTGGAAAAGAGCATACACATGAGAAAATTCATTTTTTTTCTATTTCTGGTTTGTCCAAATCGCACAGAGTCTTGGGGAAAAGAGCATAGACATAAATGAAAGGTATAGATTTGGTAATAAAAGAAATGATAGAGGACTATCAACTAAAATAAACAAAGAGATAAATAACTATAACTGCAAATAACATTGTATACCTCCATATCTTAAAAATGACGTAGCTAGGTCTACTAGAAACCTTCTCGCATGAAACAAAAGGGGTTTCTCACTGGAACAGATGATCCTAACACAATAGAGCAGTCCTCTCGACCTGAAAGCAGTCATAAATAGTAGATATAGGAAAAGAAAGTTGGATGCAATTGTACCGGCTTCATATTTGGATCACCAACGGATGCAACAGTTGAATAGCTTTGATACCATGTAGGAATTTACAGGGTAAGTTCCTTAGATAGAACACTAAAGGACATCACTCACACACAGATCACATATCGGTACACTAGTATTATTGACGTGGTTAAAGCCCTCAAGGAGGGAAACAATCCACGACCTGAGCCAACGTAGCCACTTTAGGCACTTTATTAATGTAAAAGAAAGAAAATTTACATAAGCTTCTCTCATGAATGATCACCTAACATATGACCCTCCATGCTCTTTAAATAGAGATCATGGACAAATTGAGTGTTAAACCACATATCAAGTGTCAATAATACCAAGGAGAGAATGAATCGTCAAATCACTTCATGTTTAGAACATATTGCGACCATGAGATTTAAGTTACAAAAAGTAGATACTAAAGAAACGCACTTTAACTATACACTAGACCAAGTTATACTTAATTATTTCCCATGTGCCAGACTATCCTAACAATAATATTAGTGTGATAATATCTTAGGTGAATAAAGAAGTGAGGGTTAGTTTAGGTGTATGCACATTTTTTTTTAATAGAAAATGGAATTTACTTTGTAAAACACGTATATGGAATATTCTTCAACTTCAATATTTGTGCGATTCATATTAGCAGTAAATGCAATGGCAATTAGTATGAACATCTTAGGTGGAAAAAGAAGTGAGGGTTAGTTTAGGAGTATGCACAATGATTTTTATAGAAAATGGAATTTACTTTGTAAAACACGTCTATGGAATACTCTTCAATTTCAATCTTTGTGTGAATCATATCAACGGTAAATGCAATGGCAATAATATATTAGGTAGATAAAGAAGTGATAGTTAGTTTAGGTGTATTCAAAGTGATTTTTATAGAAAATGGAATGTACTTTGTAAAACATGTCAATGGAATACTCTTCAACTTCAATCTTTGTGTGAGTCATATCAGAGGTAAATGCAATGACAATATTAGTGTGATAATATCTTAGGTGGATAAATAAGTGAGGGTCAGTTTAGGTGTATGCATGGTTATTTTTATAGAAAATGAAATTTACTTTATAAAATAAGTATATCAAATACTCTTCAGCTTCAATCTTTATGCTAGTTGTATTAGCAGTAAATGCAATGGTAATGTTAGTGAGATAATATCATAGGTTGATAAAGAAGTGAGGGTTAGTTTAGGTGTACACACAATCATTTTTTATAGAAAATGGATTTTACTTTGTAAAACATGTCTATGGAATACTCTTCAACTTCAATCTTTATGCTAGTCATATCAGCGGTAAATGCAATAGCTATTAGTGTGATAATATCTTAGGTGGATAAAGAAGTGAGGGTTAGTTTAGGTGTAGAGTGATTTTTATAGAAAATGGAATTTACACACTAACATCTTAGGTGGATAAAGAAGTGAGGGTTAGTTTAGGTATATGTGTGGTATATGTAGACTGATTTTTATAGAAAATGGAATTTACTTTGTAAAACATGTTTATGGAATGAATACAAGGAGTTGAATAAATAATGAATGTGAAAAAAATTAATTTTGTTTTTTTATAAATTTGTTTGAATTATTTTTATTATAAAGTGTAGATATTATAATATATGAATTATATAATTATAATTCATATGTAAAATATAAATTTGATAAAATAAATTATATACTTAAATTTAATTTAAGAATGAGACAAATTAAATTGTTAAATTATTTTATTTTTCTTTATATATTTATAAGATTAATTAAATATAAATGATTCTAGATGATGGTGTGTTTATGAAGGATTGTGTAAATATGATATTGAAAGTTCAAAATACTTATGGGTCAAATTAACAAAAAATAAACTATTATAATTAATAAATGAAATGGTTATTTTAGTTGAATCTAGTTATAATTTTGAGCAATATTGTCATTTCTTCTTGTTTAAAATGGACTTTTGGATGCATAAATAGATCCAACACACTAAAAAACTCTTAAGACCTTTAAACCTTGAGGATTAGATAACTTAAGTTTATGATCCTTATAAATATCTACCAAATTTAAGGTAAAATTAACAAGAGAAATACTCTAAAAAAGTCATTTTAACTAATAATTAGTCCATACAAAAAATTATTGTTATTTAAAATTTTTATAACCACTTATTATAACATTGAAATATAATACAAAGATATAAGCATTTCTTTCTATATTTTAGCTTCTAAATTAGAGATAATTTACATGCATTATATATATATATATATATATATATATATATATATATATATAATATATATATATATATATATATTGTACACTGTTACTTTTTTGTTATTCATAGAATTAAAAAAATTACAATGTATACTGTGAAGTTTTATTGCTTTTCATATTTTTACACTTATATAACAAAAAGTGATTCTAGACCGTGAAACGATATCTCCAATATTAGGACTCTCGGTCAACAAAAGATTACATATTTTTCCATGACCTTACAACAATCTTTTTATACAGTCAAAATAGACTAAATATTGAGGGGGGTCATAATGCAATCACATCAAAAAGTGTTTGATTGATTTGTAGTACAATGAGCCAACAAAATATCCAAAAATGTGTTATGACTTGAAGCTTAGGATTATAGTGCTAAAAGATTTGTGATTCAGTGGGTTATTAGACTCTCAAAAAAGTTTTGAGTCCCACAGGGCTGAATTTTTTTGCTCTTTTCTATGTGAAGCTGTATTGTTGACCTACGAAGAAGCTAAAATTTAGTTCATAGATGTTATGGGAATGGAGAGTGCTCTTCGGATGATTCGGATTTAAATAGGAATGTAAGAAATTACATATATAACCATAAATACAAAGATGCAGTAGAAATAACACTTCATTTCATTAATATCAAATATCTAAATATGCTGACAAACATAATGGAAATAAGACTAGCTCAGGAAAAGGTAGCTTATCTCTGAGAAGAGATGTGGTGGCTACATGCCTATGAACTATATTACAATGAGGCTCAAAGACCTATTTATCACTGAGAAACAATGAAAAACCATAAACATCCAAAAACCTAACCCTAGGAGATGCAGTGCCAAACTATGGGCCTTGTTTGGGTAAATCGGTACATCAATTTCCGGGGGTCGTAACTTTGGCATATGATCTATATTTGATGTGCACAATACCTCGTTAGAAATATCTATATGAGGATTACAACTTTTTAATGACCAACATTGATGTGATGTTGGTCCCATTTTTCCCAAAAAACATCGTTTAGGGCCTCAAAACGGCTTTGGAAGTTTAGGACCAGAAAAACTGCCAAAAATAATAAATTGTGCTACAAATACAGAAACTGAAAAAAATGAAAGAAATAATGGTGGGGGTCTGTTGACAAGGTTAATCCTCTCTGTAAACAGAGATGATCCCTCTAGCCCAATGAGTGAGTCTAGCAACTAAAGTGACAATCAACTAGACATCTTCCTAGATTATAATTGAAAAGTAGAACGAAAGAGATGACCTACCTCATTCTGATGCTAATCCGATTTCCTTCGTTGAGTTCCTTGAACCGCTTGTGTCACGGACTTGTTCCTGCTTCTCTCAGAGCTTATTGATCTGGATTTAAATAGGAATGCAACAAATTATAGAGATAAACATAAACACAGAGATGCAGTAGAAATAATACTTCATTTCATTAATGTAAAATACTGAAATATGCTTACAAACAGAAATGGAAATAAACTAGCTAGGGCGATGGTAGCTTATCTATGAGAAGAGATGTGATGGCTACATGCCTCTAAATTGCATTACAATGAGGCTCAAGGGACTTTTTGTTATTGAAAAATAAGAGAAAACCCTAAACAACCAAAACCCTAATCCAAGGAGATGTAACACCAAGAGTTTATGGGCCTCGTTGGGGTGAGTTGGACAACCAACTTCCTGAGGTCGCGACTTGGTCATATTATCTCCGTTTGACTCGCATGATAACCCGTTGGAAATATTTCTTTGAGGACTATGACTAAAAATACAATTATAAACAAAAAATCACGGTTTATTACCAAAAAAACGTCATTTAGGGCCTCAAAACAGCTCCGGATGTTTAGGACCCGAAAAACTGCTAAAAATAGTAAATTGTGTTACAATTAAGGAAACTAAAAAACTGAAAGACATAGTGGTGGGGGTCCATGTGGAATTGGCAGGTGGCCACCAATATCCACTTGGATCATTCCCCCCCAACAAGTAATGATCGCCATTGCGTTGAGTTCCTCCATGAGATGAGGAAACTTCTGTTAGCAAGTGTTCTTGATCTGCGCGTCCATGATCTAATCAGTTGTCGCTTGCTCCATGCAATCTAGAAATGTTTGATGTGTCTAGAAATGGTGGGAAGTATGGTCGAAGGCAATCCACATTGAACACTGGGTGCAGGCCAAGGAATGGGGGAATGCTGAGCTCAAATGCATTGTCGTCGACAACCTCGGTAATGGTGTAAAGACCATATTGGGATAGTCTGAGTTTACGATATGCTCGGATAAGGTGTTCCTTCTGCAAATGCAACCAGACTTTATCGCCCACCTGAAACTTGTGTGGCACCCGATGTTGATCATGTCACTTCTTGTACTTGACATTTGATTTCTCTAGAATGTCGTGGACCTGTTGGTGGATGTGTTGGATGTGTTCAATGAAGCTATTTTCTTGATCTATTTCAGACTGGACATGAGCAAAATCTTCCTGAGTAGCTACAAATGGCATGGGCACATCAATGGGACATAATGGATGGAATCCCAAGCCCACCTAAAACGGTTTGTGGCCAATCCAGCTGTGGAGAGCCCAGTTATAGCTGTGTTGAACATAGGGGAGGCTCTCATCCCATGTGTGTGGATGCTTTGAGTTGTACATGTGCAGAATGTGTATGATCATCCTGTTGACAACATCTTTCTGGCCATCAGTTTGGGGATGGAAGGCTATGGAATTAGTGAGTTTGGTGTCCAACATCGACCAGATACTGGACCAAAATGTACTGAGGAACCTGCTATCCCGATATGAGATAATAGACTATGGGATCCCAAAGTGTACCCACACTCATTCAAAGAAGAGTTTAGCAGTGGCTTCTACTATGATATTGTTCTTGTAGGCCGCCATAATGGCCATCTTCAAGAACCTGTCGATGACCACAAAAACACAATCGTTTCCATGCTTAGTAGAAGGAAGGCTTGACATGAAATCCATGGAGATTAATTCCCAAGGTCAAATAGGGGTAGGAAGTGGAGTATAGAGGTCTTGCTTCTTGATGGTTGGTTTGGCAATGGTGCAAGCAGTGCAGGATCTGATGTACTTCCCAACATCCCGTCAAAGATTCAGCTAATAGAAATACTTCTGGAGTACTGCCACCATTTTTTTGAACCCAAAATGCCCAGTGACCCGAGTGTAGTTTGCTTCTGAAATCATCTTGTAACACTCACTTCAAGGAACACAAAGGTGACCTAGGTGGCATAATAGGGCATCCTGGAGGTGAAAATCTAGAACCTGCTAACCCTCCAAGAGTTTCTGGTATGTGTAGTTGAATTCTAGGTTGCTTTTGTAGAGAAGTGGCCAATCAGAAGTCTCTTTCCCACAAGAGTTGAGCACGATGGTTATTGCCATGATCGGTGGTCGACTAAGGCAATCTACAACATTATTGGTGTTGCCCTTCTTATACTTGATACTCAAATGAAACTATTGTAGGTATGTGGACCACATCTGATGGCGATCATTCTGCAACTTCCCTTGGGTTTGTATAAACTGCAGGGATCAGTGGTTTGTGTGGATGATCGTTTCCTTCTCCAAAATGTAATGCTTTCATTGTCAATAGGCCTACACAATGGAATACATCTCTTTGTCATAAGCGGGATACTTCCAGACTTTGTCTTAAAGTGTCTCACTATGATATGCCACTAGATGCCCGTGTTGAGTAAGGACTGCCCCAATAGCATAGTCAGAGACATCTGCCTCAATATCAAATGGTTGTTGCAAGTTTGGTAATGCGAGCACTAATGTCGAGCAGAGGTGATGTTTCAACTCTGCGAAAGCCTTTTGTTGAGATTCATTCCAAAAGAATTTTTCTTTTTCTCCTCCCTTGGTGAATTGGCTCAAGGGAAAAGTGATATGAGAAAATCCCAACACGAACCTGCGGTAGAAGTTGGCATGACCCAGAAAGCTGTGGACCTTGGCCAGAGTGGTTGGAGATGTCCAATCCCAACTGACTTAGATCTTGGCTGGACCCACATGCACCCCCAGTTCATCAATAATATATCCCAGATACTATACTTGGGTCATGCCAAAAGTGCATTTCTCCAAATTGGCACATAACTTGTGTTGTCACAGTGTTTGGAGAACCTGTCGTATGTGGTGGTGGTTCTCTTCCCAACTCTGGTTGAAGATCAGGATATCAACCAAGTATACCACTACAAATGAGTTGGTGAATGGCCGCAATATTTCATCCATTAGCCTCATGAAGATTGTAGGAGCATCGTCAACCCGAAAGGCATAACCAACCATCCGAAAAGGCCCTCCTTGGCTTTAAAGGTAGCCTTCCACACTTTAAAGGGTTTGATTGGTACCTGGTGATATCCTAAATTAAAATCAATCTTGTTGAAATATTTTCCCCCCTTCAGTTGATCTAGAAGGTCATCAATATGTGGGATCAGGTACCTATTCTGGAAAGTGATCTTGTTCAATACCCGATAGTCAATACAGAGTCTCCAAGTCCCATCCTTCTTCTGTACCAACACAATCAAGCTCCCACAGGGTGATGAAATCGGTCGGATTTGACCTTTCTGCAATAGCTCCCGAATTTTCCTCTTGATTTCATCGTTCTCCAGAATGGAGCGCTTATAGATTGGTCCATTGGGTAACGATACACTTGGGGTCAAATGGATGGAGTGCTTGACCTGACAGTGCATAAGAACCCATGCGGGGAAGGTGAAGATGTCCTCATACTCCTCCATGACCTTGTCCATCTATAGTTGTCATGCAGAGGGGCCTTGTCTGGAGGTCATGGCCACCGTCTTCTTCCTTCCTTGAGGGTGTATCATCAAGAAAGAAAATTTCCCAGTTTTGGAAATGATCTTACTATATTTTTTTGTAGTAACCAAAGAGATGGTGATAGGTGGTGCTACCTCTAGTATCCTGTACAACTTATTTCAAAGAGTAACAATAACAGCACAAGGCCTTGACTCATACACACCATGTCACTTCCACAAGTATTGTTGGCCTAATAATACATCACAAACATCAAGGGGAGCAATGTCACACAATACCTCATCCATGAAGGGCTTGATGTTGTATGGAAGGAAACACTGCTGGTTCATGCGAAGATCCCGTCCTTCGTGAAGCCACCTGATGGTGTACGGTTGGTGATGTGTTGTGGTTGGTAAGACTAGTGGCTTCACAACCTCTACCAAAATGAGGTTCTTTTGGCTCCCGCAATCGACAATGAACTATATTGGGGAGCCCTTTACCCACATCTGGGAGTCGAAGAGTCACTCCTCCTCCTTTAGATCTTCAGGTTCCTCCTTCTGGATCTTCGTGGTGGCAACAGTGGCGTTGGGCTCCACATCGATAATTTGCTTCCCTTTATAATTCCCCTTATTAGGTTCTAACCCAGAGTCGGAACATGCATCTGGTTCCAAAGAATTTAGCTCGACTACTAGTGACTACTTGGCCCGACACTCACTTGTATTGTGAGTGGAGCTCTTATGGAACTCACACCACTTTCCGGTGTCCTTCTTCGGTTTCATGGTGTTGTTCTTTGCTTGTGGCTTTGGAAGGTTTTCCTAGCCCACCCTGCCTTGGCTTTGTCCTTTGTTCAGTGGTTTTGGGGTGCCTTTCCCTTGCTTTGGACTCACATATCCAAAGTCTCGCTTCTTCTATTTAAACTTTTGCTCGATCTTGATGGCATATTGGTATGCTGTGCCGAGCGAGGAGATGTTTAGGAATTATATTTTTCCCTATATGTACCTGTCCAGGTAGCCATGGTGTTTGAGTACCAAATGCTGCTCTGAATCCTTGATACCAAAATTTGTGTGAAGGGTATGGAAAATATTGGTAAACTCTAGCACGCCTTGGTCTCTTCCTTCCGTAGTGTGGTCCACTTTATGTATTGATCCTCATAGCTTCTGACAGGGTAGTATTGCTTCTTGATGGCAGCTTGGAATGAACTCCAAGTGGGTGCAGCTGAAAACAGAGAGGTCATTCTTTCATCCTTCTACTCGCAGTAGGTTTCCCGCTAGTCCTTGATGTGGAGACGACTTTGAGAAGAGCTAAAGTAATCTTTTCCCAGCTGGAAAAACCGTGAACAAAAAAATACCCTTCTAGAAGATTTAACCATTTACCTATAGTGTTTGCATATATCTGACCATCAAATATGGGAATGTAAAAGTTAACTTGTACCTTAAAGGGTGTGGCACTTCCAGAGAAGCTGCTCGAAGTAGATGTGTCGCCGCTAGGCACCTATTGAAGGATCTGGGAAAAGTTGTCCATCATCGCGTTCCTTTGTCACTCGAGGGCCTCTTCGAGCAATATTTTGATAGGATCTCCTGCCCCCTTGTCTCTCTTTTCATTCACCATGGGAGGTTGTTGGGGTTTATGAGGCTGGTCTTGCAAAGGTTCGACCAGTTCAAGCCCTAAATCCTTGTATCCCGACCTCGTTGGGGACATGAAAAGAAAAACAAAGAAAGGGTAGAATGATTTGATACCACTAATCCGAATTTAAACAAGAATGCAAAAAGTGACAGAGATAACCATAAACATATAGATGCAACAGAAATAATACTTCATTTCATTAATGTGAAATACTGAAATATGCTTACAAACATAAATGGAAATAAACTAGTTAGGGTGATGGTAGCTTATCTCTGAGAAGAGATGTGGTGGCTGATGTTATCTCAAAATCAGACCCTGGAAGGCTGCAGACCAGGAAGACTTCAAGTAACTGTTTCAAACCTACTTTAGGCTGAGGCTTAGCCTCCTCAACCTGAGAGGGCTCTCTCTAAATGGATTAATGATTTTGATTAAAGATAAGATGGCTAACTCTGATAGAACAACTCTGAGAAATATAAATGGTGGAAACACATTTAATTACTATCCATTGGGCTTATGGAGTCAACACACCTCAATAAAACAATGAACTCAACCTTACATGGAAGTCAGGGCATTCAACATTTAAACATTCAGAACATAAACTCATATAGGACGACACAGTTTATAAATGTATACAGGAAGTCAGAGCACATTCAGTGAATTCTAAGTGATTATACATCTATAACACTGCAAGAATTAGGGAAAGGACAACATCACATATTCTAAACATAAAAAATCCCTCATGAATCCTGAGAATTAAAACCAAATATGTATTACTGAAACTGAGTCTTACATAAGCCAAGTACAAGTTTTTTCATAAAATTTCCAACCCTGATTACATTGATGCTTCAGCTATATAGAGAGATCTTTACATAACTTGGATTCCTCCTCAAGCATGAGGGAAATTCGAATTCATCCTACTATGACACCTAATGATACTTAAAACTAACTATTAAATGCAAATGACACCTAACTAGGAGTCCTAGAGACCTAATACAACTAGGAGTGTAACTCCTTATTATGATTACAAAAACCATATCTAAACATTTAAAGCATTCTTTGAAACCTAACACTCCATGAAGTCGAATTTGATTAAGCCTCCCACGTGGTCATCTGACTGCTGAAGACAAACCCTAGAAATTAGGGAACATGTTTCCCTATTTTTAGGGTTTAGGATCCCTGAAAATAACACGTGGGACAGAGCCTTTATCTCTTCATCCATGACACATTTTACGAAACTGAAGGAGGTATTTGTAGCCCATGTTGTCCAGAACAAAAAACTCTCCTGGTTTTTTAAAACATTTCTCCAGCTGTCCAGAAACGGTCCTTGAAAAACACGTGGCAAACAGGAAAAATCCGTTTTCTGAAAGACTGCACCTACAACAGTTTTGTAGCACAACTTTGGTCACCCATTTCTCCTAGCTCAGAATGAATTTGAGGAAACTGAAGGAGGCTTTTTTTTTAGTGTAGCATGTTAGGAAGAAAAAACTCTTTCAGTTTTCAAAATGGAGTTCTCAGTTGCTCAGGAAAGCTTCTGTAAGTTGACTAGTAAAGACAATTTTTCTCTGATAAAACAGGCTGCTACAGGGGTTTTGTAGCGCGCTGCGAAAACACCTAGTTCAGTGATTTCATAGCTACTTTCAAAATTTCTCCAACATGATGTGAGATATGACTTATAAACACCTGGTAAGACTTCTAAAACATGGAATGA
>APFE030517258.1:309523-320285 GCA_000404065.3 Pinus taeda | reverse complement strand
ACATTTAATTACTATCCATTGGGCTTATGGAGTCAACACACCTCAATAAAACAATGAACTCAACCTTACATGGAAGTCAGGGCATTCAACATTTAAACATTCAGAACATAAACTCATATAGGACGACACAGTTTATAAATGTATACAGGAAGTCAGAGCACATTCAGTGAATTCTAAGTGATTATACATCTATAACACTGCAAGAATTAGGGAAAGGACAACATCACATATTCTAAACATAAAAAATCCCTCATGAATCCTGAGAATTAAAACCAAATATGTATTACTGAAACTGAGTCTTACATAAGCCAAGTACAAGTTTTTTCATAAAATTTCCAACCCTGATTACATTGATGCTTCAGCTATATAGAGAGATCTTTACATAACTTGGATTCCTCCTCAAGCATGAGGGAAATTCGAATTCATCCTACTATGACACCTAATGATACTTAAAACTAACTATTAAATGCAAATGACACCTAACTAGGAGTCCTAGAGACCTAATACAACTAGGAGTGTAACTCCTTATTATGATTACAAAAACCATATCTAAAAATTTAAAGCATTCTTTGAAACCTAACACTCCATGAAATCGAACTTGATGAAGCCTCCCACGTGGTCATCTGACTGTTGAAGGCAAACCCTAGAAATTAGGGAACATGTTTCCCTGTTTTTAGGTTTAGGATCCCTGAAAATGGCACGTGTGACAGAGCCTTTATCTCTTCATCCATGAAACATTTTTCGAAACTGAAGGAGGTTGTTATATTCCAAGATGTTTAGAACAAAAACCTCTCTTGGTTTTGTAAAATACTTCTCCAGCTGTCCAGAATCGATCCTTGAAGAAGACGTGTAAAACAGGAAACTTTGATCTTGAAAAACTGCACCTACAACAGTTTCGTAGCGCAAGTTTGGTCCTTCTTTTCTCCCATCTCATGATGTATTTGAGGAAACTGAAGGAGTTTTTTGTGAACCGATCCGTGATGAACAAAAACCTCTCTTGGTTTTTTGAAACACCGTCCCTACCTCCCAGAATATGCCTTTGAAAAACTGGTGTAAAACAGAGAAATATGCCTGTGAAAAACTTGCAC
Organism: Pinus taeda; assembly: GCA_000404065.3. Taxonomy (NCBI): domain Eukaryota; kingdom Viridiplantae; phylum Streptophyta; class Pinopsida; order Pinales; family Pinaceae; genus Pinus; species Pinus taeda. The sequence continues at coordinate 319,197 of APFE030517258.1, read as the reverse complement.
CTACAACAGTTTTGTAGCGCAATTTTAGTCTTTCATTTCTCCCACCTCAGAATGGATTTGACGAAAATGAAAGATTTTTTTGTAGTGCAGCATGTTATGAATAAAAACCTCTTTTAGTTTTCAAAATGGAGTTCTCAGCTGCTCAGGAAAGCTTCTGTAAGTTGACTAGTAAAAACAGTTTTTCTCTGCTAAAACAGGTTGCTACAGGGGTTTCGTAGCGCGCTACGAAAACACTTAGAGTGAGTTTTTAAATATGAAAAACTTGAAACAAGTTTGACACAGCGAATGTTAGGTGATGTGGGACCAGTGATGGGCAAGAACGGAGTGTTGACCCTATTTGACCATACCAACAAGACTCTTTTATAGATCTTAGACACGGAAACAACCATGGAAAAGACTAACATGAATCCTTTGGAATCAAACTGATGTCAAAACACATGGTGAGGATTTTAGGGCATGGAATGAGGCTATGAAAATTTATTTGAATATTGACATGAGACTCTAACCGTATGAATTAGACTCTAAAACATAAAAATGACTTCACCATGACTTGACCATGACTGATACAAGAGTTGAGAAACCATGTAAGTTGTCCAAATTTTTTAAGGAAGTTTTACAGTGATAACAGTGGCTCCACTAGGGATAGTGTGCCCTTGTGGTACATTAAGAACCTGTAGCTCCAGTGCCGCTATCCATCCTCTAGAAGAAAACTTTGAACTTCTACCCAATTTGCTCCTCAAGCCTTTAATGATTTCTAAACGAAGAATTCCAACTGCACCTACTGAAACAGATGCTCAGTCAACCTACTCTGAGCTTATTTGCACATTCCTACCTACCCTATCAGCTGCAAGCTCCACTTGTAGCTCAAGCAACATGATATTTCCAATAAAGCCAATCAATTGTCCTTTCTGATATTGCCACCATTCAGGATATAACACTCAAAGTGGTGTTATTTACCATCACACGAGTTGCGGGGGTGCAGGAACCCCACGAGGCAACAAAAAACCAACTCATATTGGCCACAGAGTGTTTGAATCCCACTATCTTTGATTGGGCCACAACAGTGACTGCAAACATGAAGAGACAACTTACAAAAAGTAAGCGAGGCAAACTACAGCAGTTTGGGTATGGTCCTATTCTGGTAACGTTCATTCTGGAACGGTTACCAATCTTTCAGGGCCAAGGGGCCATCGTACCTGATCCGGTGCCACGAGAGCCGAGAATGGCTTGCTGGGCAGCACTGATGCCTAGAGGGGGAGGAGGCCAGAGTTGTTTGGGTGGCTCCGCCGCTAGCTGATCTTGGTCGAGGATTGGACGTATGTAGGGACTTACTTCACAGGTGACCTGGATCTCCCACTGCCAGAGGGAGAGGATTGGGATGAGGAGTTAGGTATGACCTCTTTTTTATTTTATTTGTTATGATTTTTTTTGCTAATACATGTTTGTTCTAACAACTGTTATATGTGTATGCAGGCGTTGGCCCAAAGTGACCAGCCGGCATGTCTCCTATCTCACGGAGAAACCAACCTGCAGTAGACCCTCAGGAAGAGGGTTCCGAGGGGGGAGAACTGATCCAGAACCTTGAGGGATTCCGGATTATGTTCGGCTAGCGGATGTCCCACTAGCGTATCAGAGACATACGGTGGGAGTGCCCAGTCGCATCCACTGTCTCTTGAGACGCCTAGTGCATGAAATGACGTGTTATCATGAGCACCACCAGGATTAGACATCTAGGCTTCATTGTCATGCATATTTTTTGAGAGACATGTCGTCTTCGGATGTATTAAGACGAACAAGTATTATATTTTTGTGATGCACACTGTGCAAACATTTCGACATATATATATATATAGACACACATGCTTATGGTTTATTGTGTTTTTTATGCTTCTTATGTTATTTTCATTACATGTTATGCAAATGTTTGTCTAATACATAATTGGCTAATGCATCAATTAACGTATTAAATCATCTTGGAATATGTTGATATGTGATGAAATCGAAATCCCTTTCTAACAACTTAACACGTAGATATAACCTTAGAATCCGATGGTCTCTGACGGAATATCGCCCATTGAGCCGGTGGATGACAAGCTGAGAGTCCAGGTTCACAACCAATGTTCGAATACCGAGATTAATCGCCTCGACCAGTAACTCAATCACAACACTATACTCAGCAACATTGTTCGTGGTACAACCTAGACAAACCCCTTGAAGGTCTACTAGCTCACCATGAGGATCGTAGATCACCCATGCCGCAGAAGACAGGTTACGTGTACTGTGGGAGGCACCATCAGCGAAACCAACGTAAGGCGAACCAGACATCTGTACAAGAAGCAAAAGGACACAATAAGCGGCAATCACGCCGACACACCAAGCACAAAAACATGAAAACATGCACACACAACACACTTGCTAAAGCACACGTATGTAAAAAATAGAGTGCTTGGAATTCATGCATAATATTTTCTCAAGTAAAGCTCATTCCGGGGCTTATCCAGGGGATTCCCTTCATAGTCAATCAAGTCATAGGCCCCTTTCTGCAAAACTCTCTTTACAATATAAGGCCCATGCCACATGGGCTCGAATTTGCCTGCCCCTAGCTTATCATTGGCTTGATCGTAGAGCAGGACCAAGTCTCCCTCAACAAAAGGACGAGGATGTACAGTGTGATCGAAGTGAGATTTCACTCTCTTCTTCTGTGCTTCGATAGCTAGAGAGGCTAGTCGACGAGTCTCATCTAGTCGCTCCAGGTAAAGAAGGTGTTCCTCTACCGGAGTAGTGTCTGGGAGTAATTCGACGGCTAATATTAAAGAAGGGATCTCACACTCGCTGGGAAGGGTAGCCTCTAGTCCATAAACCAATTGGAAAGGAGTGAAACCGGTGGCATCCTTCACAGAGGTTTGGTAGGCCCACAAGGCAGAGAACAACATCAAGTGCCAGTTGGACTTGTGCATGCCAATGGTTCGTTGAAGCATCGTAACTAGAAGCTTGTTGACGGCTTCTACTTGGCCATTGGCCTGAGCATAGTATGGAGTCGAACTATCATGTCGTAGGCCCAACTGGGTTGTAAGCTTAGTCATCATATGATTACGAAAATGCTTGTCGTGATCAGTGACGACGGCTTGAGGGACTCCGAACCGTGAGATAACATGATTAAATAAAAATTGCACCACGGTGTGACCGTCTTCAGATAATGTGGGCATCGCCTCAGCCCATTTTGTAAAGTAATCAATGACAACGATGATATACCCATGCCCCCCGGCCGAGCGAGGGTTACAGGTCATATAATAAATGCCCCATTTTGCAAAAGGGTCGACGGTAACAACGGGGTGCAGTGGAGCGGGAGGGGCACACATCTTCCGTTGGTATATTTGGCACTCGTGACAAGAGCGGACGACAAGAATACAATCCTTAAAGATGGAGGGCCAAAAGTAACCAGCGCGGAGGATTTTCTGAGCAGTAGCATATCTGGACATGTGACCACCACAGGCGCCAGAATGGCAGTCATTTAAAACTCTCTCAGCTTCCTCGAGTGTTAAGGATCGGCGGAGAACAGAATCAACGCCAAGACGGTACAGGGTGTCCCCAACAATGCAATATGGTTGAGATTGATGGTGAATCCGTCGTCGATCATCCTTACATGTCTCAGGACGAAAAGAGGACGTCTGTAAATAGAAAATGATATCCCCGTACCGGGGATCGACGGTGTTGATTAAGAAGAGGGTTTCGTCCGGAATATGGTCCTCTAACCGAGAGGGCACAGTAAGAGATGGCAAAGAGGACAACAATTCAGCGAAGACAAGGGATTTCTTGGACTTGGTAGTAGTGAATTCCAAGTCGAGCTCTTGGAGGATAACAATCCACTTCGAGTACTTGCATCCCAGCAATTGACGTGACAAGATGTACGTCATTGGGTTGCAATCAGAAATCACTGTCGTAGTGCACAACAAGATATAATGGCGGAAGCGTTGGACGGCACAAACGGCGGCCAATGCCAACTTCTCGATGTGAGCATATCTAGATTCTGTATCTAATAAATTGCGGCTGAGATAATAAATGACGTGCTCAGTGCCATCATCATCATCTTGAACAAGAACCATGCCAATAGTGGTATCGGCAGCGGCCAGATACAAGGTGTAATCGCGATGGTAATTAGGAGGACGCAACAAAGGGGCGGAAACATGGAGGTCCTTGAGGTGATCAAAGGACTCCTGAGCAATGGCATCCCAACGAAAAGGGGTGTCTCGCTTGAGTAACCGCGTAAAACCTTTGGCCACCTCGGCATAATTCGAAATGAAGCGTCGTAAAAAATTTGCTTTACCCTGCAAGCTCTGCAATTGCTGCAAAGAAGCAGGGGGAGGAGGATTCAAAATAGCCTCGACTTTAAAGGGATCTAGACGGATGCCCTCTCGGGAGACGATGAACCCGAGAAGTCTGCCAGATTCTACGCAGAAGACACACTTATGCGGATTGAGCCGAATACGGTAGTGTCGACAGCGAAGAAAGATTTCGCGAAGATGAGCGGGATGGTCTTGACGCTTAGCAGAATGAGCTGGTAGATCATCCAGGTAAGGTTGCATGATGTGTCGAATATCATGGAATGCGTAAGACATCGCGCATTGGAAGGTAGCACCGGCGTTCTTCAAACCGAAAGGGAGCTTTTTGTAAGCAAAAGTGCCCCACGAACAGATAAAGGCGGTTTTGTGTTGATCGACTGGCGCAATATTAATCTGGTTATAACCAGAGAAACTGTCCATAAATGAGGATATCTCACTTTCGGCACACTCATCAATGAGCTGGTAAATGAAGGGTGTGGGGTAGTTATCCTTGGGACAGGCTCGATTAATATCACGGTAATCAACACAGACCCTGATGGTACCCTGCTTTTTACTCATAGGGACAATATTGGAGACCCAATCTATGAGTGGGATGGGGTAGATAAAGCCAGCCTTGAGAAGCTTTTCAACTTCTACTTTAGTGGCTACAACCTTTCGGGGGTGCACGGGGCGTAAACGCTGTCAGACAGGCTTAGCTCCCGGATATGTGGGTATCTCATGCACCACAATACTTGGGTCGATGTCGGGCATTTCTTCATAAGACCAAGCAAACACGTCACGAAATTCGCGAAAAAGACTAGTATAAAGCTGAATTTCCTCAGGAGTACAAGTTACTCCAACATGGATATGCTCGACAATCCCTGGTTTAACAGAGATGTTGATTGGTTGGGTTTTCGTGATGTTTCCCATGTTCCCTGCAGAGGACACTTAATATACTTGGATGGGTGTTTGAAGGGGTTGTGCGGGGAGACAGTGAGAAAACCGCTCGAGACATGTAAGCATTTCCCGATGGGTAGGGAGGAACAAGGAACGATGATGAAGATGGGACCAAGGGGGTTCCTCTAGAGACATAGTCTCTATAATGGTTTCATCAGAAGGAAATGTTTCCTTTAAAGGATCCGAAGAAGCATAGTCTCCAAGCCAAGGGGAATGAGCATACGAGTCAAGAGCTCTGCTCAAAGAAGCAGATTCAGGAGGAGGAGCCGATACAAAAACAATCTCGACGTAGTTGAGCTCGATGGGACTCAATGGCATATCATCGCCCCATGATTCTATCTAGTCAATGGGGGGAAGAACCCAAGGATCAGAGCGAACCGAAATCATATTGATAGGAGCGACGTTCGGAGGTGGGAGTGAAAAGACACCCATGAGGGCAGGATCTTTAAAGAGCCCAGCTGCCACACTCTCTAATGGAAAGGAGGTATGCTCCACAAAAGGTACGTTGCCTTCGGAAGAGGAAGCGAAGAAAGAGAGCTAGTCTACTATGACAATTTTCCCCTGATGAGGGAAACGAATGACACGAAATAGAGATGAAGCCACGACGCGCATGGCATAGGTCCAGCTTTGGCCCAAAAGGAAGTTGTAAGTTAGATTAGCATCAATGACTTCAACTTCCACTTCGATAGTCTTCCCTTCCAAAGTAATAGGCAAAGGTTGGAGGATACCATAAGGGTGAGACTCTCTCCCATCAAAGGCTTCCAAGGTTTTAGGAGACTGACTCAAAGTCGGAGAACCAATAGCCTTTCAACAAGTAACAGACATGATGCAAGTTGAAGCGCCTTCATCAATAACCATACGATGAATCGTTTTAGAATTGATGATGACTTGGATAAGGAAGGAAATCTGGTGAGGCAGTCTCTGTACATGGCTCTCGAGATCAAAAGTAATCAAATCCGAGTCGGTCGGGTCGATGCCACCGATGGCCGATAGAAAGGACTTCCTCTGGGGGGGGGCAGCTCTGGAGAACTTCTAGAGTGGACATAGCTGACGGAGCCTCAGCTAAGTCCTCAACGATGTTGTGGTGCTAGGCAGCATGAGCATTAGGGTTGTAAGAAGATCTCCGGAGTACACCTTTAGGAGGGGGTCGAATAAGCGTCTCAGTGTTAGGTCTCTCGATATGGAGCGGACCAGAACTGGGCGGAGGAGCGCTTGAGGGAACCTTAGGCTCTTTCCTGGCAGGTGACGGATATTCTTTTGCTCGAGTAGTAATGTGAACGGGAATCATTCCAGCCATGAACACTTGAGAACCAAAGGGAGAAGAGGATGAGGATGGGTCAACCACCATTTGCGTTTGCTACGAGGGGAAAGGTTCTTTCAGCACCGCAGGAGTCCCAGGAGCACCTTTCAACAAACGACTAACTTTGGACTACCTTGGGCAATCTTTGGTATAGTGATCCTCGTCGCAGATAAGACAAGGATACTTGGGTTTGCGTTTGGCTCCTTCCTCGGGTGGAGGTTTAGGGGAATCCTGCTTAGGTTGATCAACTTTATTTTTCCCTTTTCCCTTCTTTTTTCCTTTCGAGGCTTTATCCGCTGTGGTGGACTGGATAGCATTAACCTCGGAGGTATTACCAGAATTAGACACAACCTGAGAAGTATTTTTGTTTGAAGCATTCGACTTTTGCTTCCCAAGGTTCGCGGAAGATTTCTTAGAGGATGGATTTACAGATCCAATAACACCGTCAACAGATGGCTTTGGCGGAGTTTTGGACGTTCCGGGCCTCGGGGTGTCAGGCAAATAATCATATAGGGTGCCGGACTGGGAATAAACCAAGTCAAGGTACTGAGCACATGCAATAGCCTGCTCTTCAGTTACACATGCCCCCATAGCAATGTCCCGTGCGATCGCAGGGACAAAGGAGGTTGTAAACCAATCGGTTGGGAGCTGATCAGGAATCCAAAACTTAATCAAACGACGACGCCATCTCCATTCATGTATATGATCGGATATGTGCATGGCCGTGTCATGTTTAGGAGATGTGAGGAGATGCGTTCCTGTCTCATACCGAATTGGCAACTGAAAATGAGTTAAAAATGCCATTGCTAATGAGTTAAAATATTGAAAGGATCCGCGGGCTAGCTCAATATACCACTTAGCAGCAGAGCCAGTGAGAGTCCTTTGAAAAAGGCGGAGCTGGACTGAATCGTCAAGCCATGAATTTGACAAACACCATAGATGATAAATCATAACATGGGCTTGGGGGTCTTCTCCAGCTTTGCCATCGAATTTGGGACAATCACCGGGAACCTTGGTTGGAACTGGTGGCTAGAATGGATTATGAAGGATAGGATCATTAGTCAATTTGGACACATCTGGTAGTTCCAATGTTGCTAAGAAGGGTAACTGAGGATTGAAGGACATCTGTGGTCGTGGGTAAGGGGTAGCACCAGGGTTCCAACCAGTTGTTGGTTGCCCCCATTGATTTTTTCTAGACGGACCTGGCCCATAGGGGTTTTATCCGTAGGGATTTTGTCCATAGGGGTTATAGAAATAACTGGACGGCTGACCCTGGATTTGCCCCCCAGCACCCCATTGATTACCAACTTGGCCTACAGGAGCAACATACTGTTGCTGGTAATTCTGATAAGGAGTCACCTGCATTTGTTGATAATTTTGGTACAGGGAAAACTGAGCTTGCCCCTGGGATTGCTGGAAACCATAAGGTTGTTGGGCTCCATACTGAGCCTGGGGACTAGGCTATGCTTGATAAGGAGGTTGAGATTGAAACCCAACTTGCATTTGAAGACCAGCTTGGGCCTGGGGCTGGAAACCGGGTGGAGCTTGAGAAGCAACAACCATTTGCATGCCCGGTTGAGCAGGCCCAGAAAGATGTCATTGAGAGGATTGGGGTTGAGCCACCTGGCCAGAAGGTTGTCCTGGTTGAGCTTGAGATTAACCCACCTGCCTAGAAGGTTGAGCTTGTTGGGTGTTGGGTTGTCCTGATGGACCAGATGGCTTAGCGAACTGGACAGTTGGTTGGTCTGATTGAATTTGAGGTTGACCAACTTGTCCAGAGAGTTGACCAGACTGGACAGTGGGTTGCCCTTATTGTACGTAAGGCTGACCGCCCTGCCCAGAAGGGTATCCCTGCTGGACCCCAGGTTGTCCTTGTTGCATATAAGGTTGTCATGGATTTACAGAGGGTTGCCTAAGATAAGTAAAAGATGGACCACCATAGGCCGAAGGTTGTCCCTGAAAGGGTTGTCCTTGTGGGCCTCCAGGTTTCCCTGGATAAGATTGCCCGTAATACTGCTGCCCATAATAACGCTACGTGTAAGACGACTGACCTTGATAAGGTGGTCCTTGATCTGAAAGGGGTGCTTGGCCACCACTGTAACGAGTGGTACCCAAGCAACATTTAACGGGACTGAGACCTCAACCGCAGGCTGAGATGGCAAGGATCCAATATAAAGATGATGCCCTATGGGATCATAGTAACGAACTAGACCTTGTGAGCCCGGATTCTGGATGGCTTGCAAATACTGATCGTATGCCCCCCTTGCTGGAACGGAACCAGAAGAAGGTGGGGCACTAAGTGTAGGATTGACAACTCTGGATGTAGGTATCGACTGGCCACTATTTACCGAACCGTGGGACGAACCAGCAATAGTGGTCACAATCGAGGATGTCGCAACAACACTAACAACAGGCGCTGAAGAAGCTACACAGACAGTTGGAATAGTCGGGACTGAAGTGACAGATGTATTGTGAATTTGAGGAATGAAATATCCTGAAGTGGGAATGATGTTGCGATCCCACATGGTACCCAAGGAGGAGTTCCTAGAACCCATAATATCCCTCAAAGCCCTATAGCATAAGGGCAACGTGACACCGAGAGGGGTGACACTGAACGGTGGGGTTTCGATCGAGATAGGAGTTTCAACACTCGTCACAACGGATGCTTCACTCGCGATGGGGGATGTGTCATCCATATCAGAGGAAGACATTGGGACCGAAACACCAGTAGGAGTAAAAGGAGTATCCTCTTCGGAAGGCTCCCAAACAGGGTTCCAATGGGTATTGTCAAAATCGTCTTCTAGAGCGTGGGAGTTCAACGGTTGGATACTCGGAATAACAGGGAGAGTACCACTACCAACCGGTGTCTCAAGAGCAGCAGAAGAAGCAGACCCTTGGTCACTTGGAACGGGAGACGGGATCGATGATTCCACCAGGATGATTCGATTCAAAAAATCCTAGGCAAACTAACGAGAAAGGACCTTACTCAAACTAACGCAAACAAGATCTAACAGGGTAAATGTGAACGTGGCCGAATAAATTTTAAGACACAAGGACATAACTTGACCTTTTCATCTTTAAAGAGTCGAGAAAAGGAC